>JABASD010000079.1:0-131820 GCA_019776165.1 Pogonognathellus flavescens | reverse complement strand
TATCCTCCGATAGGGGTAGGTCGCCGAGCGAACGCTCGGGCTTTTTATCTAGTAAATGTCATAATCAAGTAAATAATGTGTCATAATATGTGTCATAGAGGACTTTTGGTTGAGATAAGTGAAGACACAGAGAGCTGGAACTAAGCACGTGGATAGATCACTGGAACTTTGCTACAGTTGGTTTTTCTATAGACGCGATCGTAAATGGTATTAGTTAGAATGGGTGTTTAAATAGTAGTGTTATGATCTTTGAATGGTTATTTTTATTATTATGGTATGACTGTCAATGAGTATAGCGTTTATACATACACACAGCGATTCCCTTATAGCTATAGGTGTTAGAAGTTATACACGCTACGTCTACATTATAATATGGATGGATTGAGAAGGATTATGTGAATCGTCTTTCTCGACTTTAGTTATATCTACTTGCAAACCTACTGCTGCGCTGCTACTGTTACGGTCTGTTGTCAATCGCCTTCCTTTTTTCGCTGTACTATAGCTGGTACAGCTGATACATAAAATATATGATGGTTTTTATGCACACATAAAATATATCTGTGACTCGAAGTAAAAAAAGGCGACAGACACAACGACAAGGCAACAATTCGCTACTACGATGGGGTGTCGCGTGAGATTGCGAAGACGACATACATGAACAATGTATTTTACGGTTTCTTATACGTAATGCCTTTACCAGGGCATATATAGTATACATACTCTGAAAGTGGTATTGCTTTTACTATTTTTACTTAGGTATAAAATATGTAGTGCAGACATACGATAAACGATAACAGGACGAAACTGTAAGGTGGTATTTGGAATCGAATTCACTCTCGTCTCTTCCTCCCGATCAACTTGCCACTTAACAACAGAAAAAACGTCAGACAACAAACAGGGGAGTAAACATGAAATTTTCAAAAGGTCGTTTGGTCGTTGGACTCGAATCTCATCTCCCAACTTTTAACAGTAGTAGATGAGGTAAATGCAGAAATGAAAAGGATGCGGATGATATAAGTCCCTATAGGAGGTTACCAGAAGAGTAAGTAGTAAGTAATAAGTAGGTACTCAAAAAAACTCAACATTCAAGAGCCAGGTAGCACTGAAGCACTTTATAATATATTCTCTACACTGTATGTGCGTGCATATTATATATTACTAGTATGTATACTCTCAATTTGCTATACGAACTTTCGTAGCTTCTTATCTGTGCACAATACAAGTAATGCCTACCAAGCATGAGTGTTGTGTACGTATGCATAAGTAGTTGTTAAGCTAACGTATGAGTACGAGATTCCCTATTCTATCTTTACGGCTCAAGTAGAATTTCACAAGTTGTCGACAGATAAACATAGAAAGGAGACTTGCAAAGAAATTATTCTCTCTACGCTCGGTTAGCCTACGGAACTCCAAGTATAGTTGAAAAACAAGACGCAGCATCCGCATGCACTTTAACCTATACGTTTTACATATAGGCAGACTTAACTGTCTAAAAACTATAACTGAGGCTCAAAGTAGTAGTACCTGTGAATAAGTTACGTTACGTACATCATCTACGTTGTTATTCTCCTATCAGACACAAACACAACAGTAAAATTCTTTACAACTTTCGTATACCATAATACCCCATAAAGTATAAAGCTTCGTAAATGCAAACAACAACTTTCTTCAGTCAAACTTATTTAGAGATACAAATACGAGACTTCCGTCTCCATCTCTGCAAAATATTTCATGTGCTCATGCAAGGCAAGATTTGTGTGGAAGTGGATGATGATTTGATACTTTTACCTGAGCAACAACGGACGATTGACTAAAAGTAACTAAGTACAGCTTTAAAAGTGACTGCTATGTACCGGAACTAGTATCAGTAGTGCTTTGCTCATCGTTGTTCGTTAGTGAAACATAATGGCGAAAGAGTATTTTCCAGCAGTAATGGAGCTTATTGTCTTATAGTTAGAATGATAGTTGCCTCTGGGTACTCTGGCAGTGGAATACAAAAGTTCTTGCGTTGCCGGTTTCCATTTCAGTCCAGGTAAACTACCGTAGGTATAGGCGAATGGAACTATAGGACAACCGCGACAACCTTCTCAAAGCATTCTCTCTATCAATTACCCTGCATGCCGTTTCCAGTGCATCACAGAGAATTACTTTAGCCGTCCATCAAACGACAGTTGATGTTGTTTTATATCACTACTCGTCTCATGGGGGATTAGCACAAGTCGTATCACGTCACGCACGTCACTTTCTCATATACAAGTACTAGTATTTTGTATCGTGTCCGTTTACCGATTTTTCTCCTTTGTAAGTCTACCTGCTATAGTATAGTTAGTGTGTACTGCAGAATTCTGTGAAAGTAAAGTAAGTTAATAAAACAATGTCATTTTCGAAATTACCTTCTCTCTGTCTGTGTCAACTGACCGTTGGTTGCCTATGCAGTATATATAATACCTATCTAAAACAAATAATAATATAAAATTTTAACTAACGGAAGAAGCTTCTCTGTTCTCTAAGACAGACAGCACGTTCTCTAGGAACGTTCTGTCTGTTTGTCCACATATATATCTGTTGTCTATCCCTGTCTGTGCTACTTGATGAATTGTACTATATTATACAAAGTAAATGTAATTGGTGCAACCTTTGTAAATGTTCTTGGGGTCACAAGAAAGGTCAAGTTCAAAAATGCAACCAATTAGGTACATTCTTAATTTGAGGGAAGTAGCTAGTTTTTTAACAATTTTTTTATGTTTTGTCTGTATGTCTATTCTTCCGCTACTATTTTACTTCCGTTAGAATGGTTTATTCACTACCCTTGATGGTGCCATAAGAACACTCTGTCTGTGTGTCTGTCTGTATGAACGATCACTCAAGAACGGTTTGAGTTTGAGATAATTCATTCAAACTTGGTACTTGGTACAGATACTATTGATGTTTTGTGTCAGTTTACGTTCGAAAATTGGGTCAATTGGTAAACTACTTCATGACGTTTGACACTTCTATTTTAACTGCAAGATAACGATATTTCGGTGCGTGTAGAAGCTACAAAGTTCAAAGTAAAATGACATCTGTGGACGTTTGATTTTGTCACAGCAGTGCGGCAACGACTACGTGGAAGCAATTGTACAATCTGCACTGCCATGTAACAGTTAAAGTATTCTAACAACGCAAAAACATTGTGAAAATTAAATATTGATATTTAGCAAAGTGAACTACGAAACTACGATGGTTATTACATCCGGTTTTGACAGGTTTATTATATAATGAAATTACTTTATGCGAATAGGCTGTGTGTCCGTAGTGGTCTATTCGATGGCTAAGTTCTCAGATGGGGTCAATCGGTCAACTGCTTCATGACCTTTTAGACTATTTACTATGTTAAGTAATTATTGCTGCTAATACGGTTTCACAGTTGATGTGTCAATGTCACAGTCAATGTGACCGTTATAGTTCACAACACATTGTCACTATTAATTTCATTACTTGTTTACGCCCGGTTTTGAACCGGTTTATTTAAGGTAAAATCACAAGTCAATTTACTTATGTTTTCATGGAAAACGAAGTGTAAAGCAAAGAACCTACCTGCGATGCGATGGTGAAATATACCTTTCCTCATGGTTTGAACTAACACTAACGTGTGTAATTTTTTATGGTACATCTTACGTCTTCTCTTCACAGGCTTACTGCTAACCTTACTTGATTTATACTGTTTACCACTTTGTTTTGTAAGAAATGTTCGAAAAGTTGCTGGGCAAATTGGTAAAACACTCTACATTCTATGCGTCACAGCTTCTGCTGCCTTGCTTTGCTTTTAATCTTTCTCAATCACTTCTGTTTAGCTAAGGATGTGATGTGTGTGTGTCTTTACGGTTTTGCTGTAGGAAATGGTTTTGTTAGTTTTCTTACAGCCACGCGACGCTATTCCATGCTTGGCTTCTTGTCTTGGTTTTGTTGGCAGACTACTTGTGTGTGCATATACTATATGATTTCCTACGGTCCAACTTGGCGTTTTTATTTAGTTTCTCCTTCCTCCTTTGTCACTCGCTCGACTTTCCCCATAATATTTATTCCACATGACGCAAGTTTATAATGTTTAGTGTACAAACCCTTGCTCAATGTGTATCGTCAACCGCACAGCTTATATCTGACTAAACTATTGACTGCACAGACTACTCTTTTACTATGTGCTCTTTGCTCTCACACAGAAAATCCTAAGTATGAGCTAAGGTTGAATATGAACAAGCCACTCTCAGCCTTCAGTACAGTTCTAGCAGGAAAAAATTACAACGTCACATAGCTAAAGTCCGTAAAGGATCGTGTCGTCATACCCCGTAAATCCTTTCGCCGTTATCGTTGATAAGATTCATATCAAGTTATAAATCTTCGTTTTAAAAATTCTTCACCGATGTAATCTCTAATAGAAGTACTACTACATATGTGGGACAACCATATAGAAGTGCTTACTAGCTATAACTTACGATGTGTAAATGTAGCTAGGCATAAACGTCAAAATTCTTACGGCAACCAACCCGAATGACCATGAATGCGGTGCGGTGAAACTCTCACCACATTTATATCTTTCTTCCGGTACTTTTAACAGTTTAAGTCAAGCCACTAAATTAATTCTCCGCCCAGTTATTACTTCACCTGTAAAATTATTGAGTAATCCGACTGAATTGTTAATTAGTTATGAGCTCAACGGAAAACTCGATACTTCTAAATAAACAAAGTGCGTATAGAAGCATGTAATCGAACTACGTTGTGAAATAAAGTCTAGCAACAACTACAAGTTTCAATCACATGTGTTTGATTTGTTTGATAATGATATTACAATTATATATGTATTGCCTTACAGATACATCATGCATATAGTGGGCTTTGTTTTTACTCACTAATGTTTTATACATACAATCCAATTATACAAACGAACCCCTTATAAAAACCGAGAATTCATAAGGTATGTATGTACATTACAAAGCAGAGTCTACCGCCGTAGTCAAAGGGAAATATGAATTAACCCAGCGAGTAGGTAAGTAACAAGCAAAACCCAAACCAGAGCAGCACAAGGGAAGTTTTTATGTTCCGGTATACGGGGCATAAAGTAAGAAAGCCTTCAAAGTAAAATCTCAATTACCCTACGTTTCCAAGTGCTGCGGCTGCGACTCCTACCCCAAAAGCTTAAAAACTAACACAAGTATAATTCCTACACAGATTGTACAATGAAATAAATGCTAATAATCTATATAGAAATATATCTACGTAAACTAAAAATAATGATGTATAGTAATACTACTTACAGCAGAAGAAACAGACAGAGAAGTATCGTATCTTTGAAACGTGGAGCTTTGTTTTGGTTTGAGAGCGAGGAAGGAGAGAAGTTGGCACGGTACGGTTTCCTGTTCAAGACTCCAGCATGTACTGGAGAAAATCAATGTGCATCTATAGTTCTATTCCATTCCAGAGCCAGAGGATTTGCCTTGTCTAGCCTCGTCTCATGCCCCCGCCCCTGAGTGCCCCATACAAGTCGCGCATATCCATACACACAAGAACCGTCAGTCAAACTTAGTTTTTCACTAGTATACATAGTAACTAAAGTAAGGCAATATTGTAACTAGTCAGGTAAGCTAAACTATACCACTTCACTCGTCCAGGTGGCATGAACTACCACGATGTACTCTTTATTATTACTACTACTGCTTCTACGACTACTGGCATACAATGTTTCATCAATAGGAGAACCAAGGCAAACCGCTGAAGATATGATAATGTAAAAGAAGGTATATTCTCCTTCTCTCTTTCTCTGTCAGTCGTTTCAGCATATATTTATACGTACATAGAAGTAAGTACAATAAAAGACACAAGCAAAAAAGCAAAGTAGTATGTAGTTGTAGTATTACCTGAAGAACTAGCCAGAAAAGCAAAGCAAATAATATAAATGTGTCTCTTCTTCTTTTTCGCGTACATATCTTATTGTTAGCTCACTCACACAATCACACACGACACAGATTTTCTTTCGTCATCTCCAGTCTTCACTTCACCCACATTGTTACAATAGTTTGTGTGTGAGTGCATTTCATTTTCTTGAAATTCTGTACATACCACCACACTGCTTACCCACATAAGCAGGTGAACAGAATTACCCAATGTCACTTTGCCTTTCACATGTATTCGCATGTAAAATGGAAACTGACATGATGCGATGTGTAGCCATTATGCATGCACAAAACACAGAGGTTTTATGTTCACAGACGTGTACAATTATTTACGGTCTGCGAAGAAAAAAGTCCGAAATGTATGTTTATCATTTTCTTGACAGCATCCGAGTTCTCCTTTTGACGGCAATGGAATGTCTATGTCTTTCTGCCTCTTTATATTAAATATGTAGCGAAAATGCACAAATCGTATTTAAAGTAGACATTTACATACAACCACCATACAACAACCGATTTACTACACTTGACATTAAAGGCTGTTCTGGGATGAAAATATTTTAGTGTTTCCTTATCAGCCACTGACACTTTCGACAGCAGGCTTCAAAATACAAATAACGTCCTCATTTCCTCATACCACTATTAGGTAGTGTTACATAATTATCTTACTTTAGTGACACTTCTAGGCTGATCCAGCATTGTAGATTGTGAATAAAGGTCTGAATTATTAGCTTGCTGAAATATTGCACCCTTGCCTTGCTGGATGAAAGTACCACATAGAAGGGGAGTAATAATATATGTAGCAGAACTATACTTGTTTATGTATGTCAGTGATTTGTTTTGAGTTAAATAAATTTTTCCCCCCAACTAAGAAAATTGTCTGCAAACCTTACACACTGAAATTGAAATAGCTAAATGTAGATCTATAGACCTTAACTGAGCTGTACCTTCTTAATTTTATTTACTTTGAACTATGAATTAAATCAATAGCATGAATAATTGTTAAGGATTTCTTTAGTCGATCTATACCTGTATGAAACCATAAAATGCTTTTAAACATCACTCTTTACAAACCCACCTCGTTATAAATTGTTAACATATTCAACTGCCAGCATGAGGATTATCTTTCAAGTGATCAATAATCAATAATCAATTCATTTAAATTCTAAATCAAATGAAAACACCACGAAACAAATGGTTACTGCGTAGCCTTCATGTAACATTGGGCTATTGTATGCGTCATGTGTGAGCACCCTCATGGAGATACCATCTCTTACAATTTGCAGAAGAAATCATGTGTACAGAATTATGCGGTTCATGTAATATGAAATGCGAATCAAGTAAATTGTTGAATTCTTTCCGCTTATGTAATTGAACTTCAATTATTATTTAATCATCATTTGCAAAGATTAGTCAAGTGTGTATATTGTGTTTGCATCGTTTGTCTACCATGAACAATTGACATTACTCTAACTAACTACGTGTATCTTCACTATAGCATTAGTTCCTATAAATACTGGTGGAGTAGCGTACATTTTAAGCAATAGGTATACTTTACGTAAATATTACTACACTGTACTCTATATGTATACAATGCAGTGATTCAATTTGCTTTTACATAGGATTTACGTAGGAGGATCAAGCAAAATGCAATACATTTAGTGAAATGAATAGTATTCCGTTGTCCTCTTATACTTTACCTTTCCAACAGTCAGACTATAGTAAACATTTATCGAAAGTACGCAGGTAGATAGTATGTCAATTAAAGATAATGAGTATAGTATAGGTACACGTTATGTATTATGTTTAGTAATGAAAGGGCATAGTTATGGTTATAGATATTGCAGAAATGCAAATAGTAATTATTAATCAGAGAATACAAGAACAAGAGAAATGCTGATCTATAGAATTTGGGAATAAAATAGATTTACTCCAGTTTGCATATATTTACTTACCAATGCAAGAGTAGAGTTGAAGGAATGAAGCAACGCAAGACAATCTGTAGCTGTAGTCGAAGGAAGGAATATAAACAGTTGTGGGTAGGAATGGTCGGCTAAACTTAAACTTAAAGGTAGACAACTTCATTAAGAACTCTTCTTCTTCATTCGTTGGTGCTCTTCTTGTAAGTGTTCTCTCCAAACCTAAGTCATCGAGGAAACAAGCGAGGCAACGCGTAAATGTACACACTTCTGGTGATATCTCAGTATAACCAGAAGAATTTAGCTGAGAGTTGAATTGAACGGTTCGTGGTGAAATGCATATATATCTGTGTGTAAATAGAAGATATATACAAGAGACGGTAATTAATAAATTTAATAATATGATGCAGCCGAGCTGATTTTCTCTTTGTCTCTTCCCTGTCTTAATTCACAAACTTTGAGTTGTTGGCAAAACCTTGGTTGTTGGTAATAATAAAATGTGTCTGTATGCACAGTTCTCTGTGTAGTCTGTGTTAAATTCAGATGGGTGAAGTCAACCTCAAGCCAGACAGACTAGACTAGTAGAAGTATCTTCTCTCTTGAGCTGGAGAGGAGACGAGTCAAAGCCAAAAGTATTCAGTTTTGGTGCATGCAGCACTTATCACTTATAAACAGTCTTCGTCTTCCTTCTCTCTTCGTACGTACACGCAGTACATAGCCTGCACTGTATGGAACTACAATGTTTAATAAAATAGTTCTGCACCAACTGTCTCCGTTATACGGATACAACAACGCACGATTTGTTATGGATTTTGTCCTGCTGTGTATAACTTTTTAGTAAACACACAAAACTTTATAGTTGTAAGTAAAGAGGAAGATACTATTGTATGATTGTACTGTGTATTCCTCTGTATATAGAATTGAATAAACAGTAGTCTCATCCAGATCGAGAATTTATGTATGCTCGTTCCGTGTATTAAATAAGGAAGTCAAATAACGAACTTCTAACTTAAGAGTATTCATGTATGATGTAATAATGATTTTATTATAATTTAATGAATTTCAAGTAGTGGAGAAGTAAGTGCATGCTTCATAACACGTGAATATAGAATGTAACACTCGATAAACTAAACCATAATATTATTACGTTCTTTCAATCACAGTTACACTGAATATCAATGTACTAGTGTAGTGTGATGTGTTGTGTTTGCTCGTGGATTTTTAGAGACGGCCTTTACAATTGAAACATTTGTCTGCAAGGAAGGACACTTGTAAAATAAGCAGAAGCTCAAGTCACAACTGTTTCGCAGTGAAAGATACAAACCGATTTGGATAGACGACAGGGTCTTTCAAGCATAAGCATATATATACGTAGATAGTAGATACCCACACACATTGTACAAGTACATTCTGATAACAAACTGCTACTATATACTATGAAGGTATTAGGTATGTGACTTTACTCTCCGTAAACAACCATCCTTATCTGTTTACCAACATAGATTTGGGATTGTCTTATATACGTGAGTAAATAAATAAAAATAAAATCCTTCGATTACATTATTACATATCAATCAATCACATTTTTGCATAACTAACTTTTTCTGGTTTACAATAATTAGGCCATTAATCATAATATTAACTAACTTTTTCTTAGCAATGTTATCTATTATGTGTCTCACAAAAGGTATGATAAGTTCAATTGTAATTCATTTATTTTTATTTTAGAAATGTCATTCCTGTTAATAGTTACAAAAGAATGTATGTATCTCCTTTTTCATTTACATAATAATTTCAGTTCAGAAGTAAACATAAAATAATCTGTATGTAATCTGTAATGGCTAATGACTAATGACATATCGAGCAAATAATATAATGTGACGATAAGAAAAAATGTTACATAATTGCACTATAAAATGTAATGCAGTAGATAAGATCAGAGTGAATGAAGAGTTTGAATGATTTATATAAGGTATACTGTTATTTTTATTTTTAATGACGAATGTAATGAACTGTTATTCACTTACATATTTTGTGAGATACGACTGATACAAAGTAACAAAGTAATTACTTATTAATGTATTAACATTGAAAGCTGATAGTAGTATGAATGTCATCCAGAATCTGTCTCAGCTCGTCGTCTTCGAATCGACCCTCCAAACTAAAAAATGAAAACACATTAATTGTCAGTAAAGCCTCAGTAGAAATGAGAAAGATAATTAATTAGCATCGTTATCTTCTTTCTTTCTACTTCATTAAACTGGAATGAAATTAAAATAAAAATAACCTTGGAATAAGTGCTTTTGCTTCTTCTGAAGTCTCAGGGCACAAATTTGCTAAGGACACCAGCTCAAATCTATGCAATTTCTTCTGCATTAAGAACCTTAAATATGTAATAATTTCAATGTTAATAACACTTCTTATTTATGTCCTTATTCAGTTTAAGCATAATGAAAAATGAAAATAAATGATTAAACAAAATGATAAAGGATACAGATTTAAAACTATCTCCAGTTGAGCCGTAAGAAACTGTTGTAAATTATATTTTACTTAGAAATCGTAATATAGTGAAGAAAAGGATTTGTCATCAAGAAAACAGTGATATTTATTTATAATTAATAGTAATACTACCCTCTGACACGTGTTATAGATTCGTTGTTCTTTAATTTTCCAAATCGACGGCAGTACTCCTTTGTTTTGTGGAAAACTTCGGACAAAGCTTGTTCATCTTCAGATAATTCATTTTGTGTACTGCGATGCTCAAGGAGAAGGCATACCTCCGAGATTAAAAGTGCCTCAGCATTTTCGAACTCTGTCATAAGCATAAATGAACAAAATTACTTAAATTACTCATTCATATTAGTCACATTTAAATCTTATAATCTCTTTAGTGTCATTAGCTGTTTGTTGGTATTAGTCATATAAGTTGCCTTTTTATCATTTATAAAAATGACCTTATATATTATACTCCTTAGTCATTTATCTAATCGTATCGTAAGTATTATTCCTCACTCCTAGTTTGTACTCTTCCTTACATTACATTTGACATTACTTCACTTTCAAGTTCATTCATAATTCATGTATACCTGTATGACACGGTTGCCTCGTAAGTAACCAATATTTTACGACTGATAAAATTTGCTAATTAGCAAACCTAGCTAATGAACTTGGCCTACATTTTTGATGGTTCTAGTTCCGAATCCAACATTGTCAATCAACTGACCTGAAAAGACCCAGAGATTATACACTGAACGGAAAGCTTAGTTTAGTTAGCGTCAGTAAACTGACATATACAACAGCGGAAGTTACTAATTTCCTCAGGTAAACAAATTATGATTCAACAAATAGGATGTCACGGTCATGATGTGGCATGTGTCACTGTATATTTCCAAACATTCAACGGAACAGCAACAAATGACAAAAATTAGCATTTTTAACAAACAAATAATAAATAGAAACTAAATGTGATTTTTATTTTATCATTTATACCTTTTGGAAACTTCAAGTCGGCAACATCTTCTTCTGGGGTTTCGTTATTGAAATTAGTAGCCATTCTAAAAATACTGTAATACAACGTAACTTTGTTCAAATTGGAAGTAAATAAATAAATTAATTAGTCCACTTTTCTGTTTAAAAATAAATGGTTGTTCGAAAATAATAAAAATCTACTTTTACGAATCCGAATCAGACGGAACAACGAATGTAAATAACAACACAGATTCGTGCAAATCTCAGTTTTGAACTCGTGCGAAGTTTATATCTCACCAAATACGCCATCTCAATACGCTACAAACAAGGTAATTTTTGTTTCTCTTATTTCAAGGCAGAGAGCACTTCTATTCTTTTATTTAGCCGTGAACGTAGTTTACAATACTAAAAATTAATATATTATAATTTCTTAATTGTTAATTAAAATGCAATGTTAAGTCATAAGTAATATTACAATGCATAGCAGTTTAATTAAGTTAATTTAACATAGTACAAGAAATACAGGTAACAAAGGTTTATTATATATTAAAGCTATAACTGGTAACGGTTTATTGTTTATTATAAACAGGGTCAGTAATTTTCAGTTGTTTATCATTTACATGTAGATTTGTCTCATTTGTGCGCAAAATACGTAGATTAATGTAAGTATAGGTAATTAATTTACCGATTGCCTATGTAGAGTATTCAAATTAAAATTATCACGTAATACGACTACAATTTATATTTGATATTACGTAACGGTAACAATGCCTCATGGATAACTCACGATCAGAAAGATAACTATTTTGCAATTTATGGTTTATTAACTTTCTCCAGAGAATCTACTTTTCCTCAGAATGAAGGTGTGTAACATAACATTTAGGCTTTGAGGCATTACTTAATTGCAGGTGCGGATAATTTCAGAGGATTTTTAAAATTGGGATGCATAATGAAATGAACAATAGAAATGATTCAGGTTGATGCGATGAAATGAAACAATATTTTATTAGAAATTGAGGAAGAGGGGAAGTTTGTACTATCAAGTACATAAATTGCAAATGAGTAGGTTTGGTAGGATAGAAAATTATTAGCGTCAGGCTATATTTTATTATAGTAAAAGTTTTAGTAACAGTTGTTGTGAGAAAGAGAAGAGGTCGATTCTGGTACTTGTTCTGGATTAATCAACGAAATCAAAATTCAACTCATGATCAGAGTTATACAATTTATGAAATAACGTTCCTTTGTTCTGATTTTGATTCTGCCCTTGACGTTCATCCAGATTCACAACACTACCGTAAATTAACAGTAAGTACAAACTGTACCCTCAATTACCCGATTGGAAAAACTTCCTTGGTGAATATGAATCACATAGATTGAACCCATTTGATATGAGCTTCACGATTTATCTGTATCTACATGTTTTGCATTTGCTTATGTATTTCATCTTTCATTCCCCCTCATCCGATTCACAGTGCTTGAAGCTTTCTCCGTATTGTAGCTGAATTGCAGAAACAATACACAGAAATCTGTGCTACTACATATGAGCATATCTCACTGATTTTCTTAGAATACACAGAAAGGAAGCATTGATTGTCAGTTTTTGTCTGATTGTCTGATTGTCAGTTTTTATCAAATATTAGGAGTGAGTAGCCTTCAGAACTAGACAATACAGTAAACTATTCTAAGAAAGAATTGAATCTTGAATAACAATATTTTACAATTCATTTTGCGCAACATATTGTGCTGACTCAGCGGGTAGGTGGATTTACTAATTGTAAGTATTTTGTCTCAGATTTAGCTTACTACTTGCTTTCAGAATACTACTGCCGCTGTGATACTTAGCTTACTTTCCAACCTCACTTCATTTTTAGTTGCAATTTTATTGCCAAATACCTAAAGTAAATCATAATCATTTCATAATCACTTTCATAAACGCATTTAAATATCCACTTTAAAAAAGTGACTCTAGTGATCTGTTATCACATTTGGGACCGAACTTGGGAGGTCTTTGTTTTATATACCTATACAAAATGAACATTTTACATAAATTATAGGTTAAATAAAAATTATTCATATTGTATGTCCCACATGTAAATAGAAACCTTATATAAATCTAATCATAGGTTTTTGCACTTCCTTATTCCATTGACTCTTCATAAAGTATTCAATTCACAAAGTTGGCATTAACAAAACAAACTATTAAAACATTTTAATAATTGTATTCCTCGTGTACAGCCATTGACCCTTCTCTCCCACAAAAACAAAACACACTATAATTATTACTATAGTATGCACTTCCTCCCATACCTTTGGTTGTTTCATCCTTATAACTCGAAAAAGTAGCAAACAACTACTGCTGCAAGTAATTAGCATGGATTAACTTTTTTGTCTAGTTAGCAGTTAGCAGGGTATTAGATGATCTCTAGCCTAAAGTATACAGCTGCCAAAATCATTACGCCATGACAGAATCTCAACAGGAAGATTTACATTTACTATCTCTTGTCAGTTAAGAAGAGTGAAAGAATTCCGTCTTGCATTCTTACCGTTTTTTCATATTCTGCCCGTAGATACAAAATATTTTGATTAATTATCAAGTGCTTCTTTCTGTACTACCCCAGGGCAATTTATGATGTAAAGATGTAAGGAAGCAAGACAAGTATCAGTATTTCGTTAAAAATTACTTTTTTATAACGTTTGTTGTTAGCTAGCTAACCCTTCTACCTTTTACTCAATTAGATCCTAACATATTACATAACAATTGTAGTGTTATCTGTATGCACCTCAAGACAAAGGATACGAGACTGAAATTAAAAGTCTCCACAGTGCACCAGTCTTCGGTGTTGCATCTTAAGTCGGAAACCCATCATCTATAACTACGTACGCCATGTACATAAGTATTTAATGAAATAACAATCGTTCATGCCAGTTTCCTGAACAAAAAATGCTATCACTATCATCATAATGAATGAAATGGATACACTGCGGCAATATGTAATAAAAAATCGTTCTTATATCATACCCATCAACCACCATGTCATATACACAATGTGTATTCCACATTACAATATTTTCATCGCCTGCATATTGCATTGCATTTCTTATTTACTGCAATGGCCCTGCCCAGGGCTGTGTCTGAGATTTCCGTAAAAAAATAGACTCTTTACAAGTCATTGACTTTTCTAAGCATTTTTAAAACAGAAAGTTAAGCTAAGCTAAATAATCGAACCCACCTTCAAATTCGCCTGTGTGTATGAATCAGATTGATTTAGGGAGTCACTCAAACAAAGCTGTAGACAACTACAGCATAATGGCATTATAGGTAGCATCGTTGACGTCGTTGAGTAATGAAGGTTTGGCCATTCATTCAATTCAGATGTAATCGTTTTGAGTTTTGGAAGCATTCTTATAATATGACAAAAGAAAAGACGAGCTTGTGCACATACAGTAGGTATTTAAGTTGTTTCACAAAATCGTAAATTCATATCATAATGAAGGCGGTTAATCCTCAACTAAAGATCAGTACAAGCATTATAACTAACGTAAGTAAGTGCCAACACAAGAGAATTTAAGCTTAACACATTTTCATTCTATATTTGCAGTTAAATGTTGGGCTGTTTATATGTTGCAGTCCTGTACTGTACTTATGTACATGAAGTGAATACTTATTTATCTGAGTTTAGGATACAGTCTCTCGTACTTGAGACGAAGTACCTACTTACCTCTATTGTTTATTATAAACACCCAGCCAGACCCAACCCTTGCTGCAGGCTAATGGTTGAATTTAAAACTTGTAGGGATTGATGTGTATCCTTCTTGCAGGAGTGAAAGACAATTTAGACAATTCGTGCACAATCTATTCATATCACTTCATTATTCCCGTTGCATTTTGGCCATTTGGCCCATGTACCGGTATATTTTAAAGAGTATACCTACTGAATAAGTATAACTCACAGAATTCAATACATAAAACCTATGCCTATCAATAGCATTAAACTGTTCTTTTACCTTTCCAGACCTACCTATCACTTGAACGAGAAGACATGGTAGGTCTTGAATGGCAATGCAATAAATAACGGCTTCCTTCATGTCCCAGGTCAATCCTTGTTATTAATGGAGTCTTAAAATCATTTCGTTATCCCTATAAAGCATCTCTCACATGATAATAATATATTGTATAATCAAAGAACGTGCATGCACTTATCACTCAAACGGTTAAGTATCTACAAACATACGCTCGAACACCTATACACAAGATAAATCCTCTATAATATCTGATGATGGTAAATTATGCTTTGGTAAGCCTAATCTTAATAATAATATTATGTAGTCTAACACAGTACCATCCTTATAAGTATGATTTTCAACCAGGAATATTATTTTTAACATACTTATAATGTATTGTACTGATGGCAGTAATAATATCGAATCAATTCATATACCTATGCTGTCTATGTCTATTTCAAATGCACCTTTATCAGAAAAGCCATCGAACTGACATTCATACCTGCCACCTGCACTGCATGCATGCAGATATTCGTGTAAAGGTACATTTGCTAGAGATTGAAGCAAGAAATGATTTTACATATTGTACAATCCTTCTCCTATCTCCTGTAGAGATATCCAATCCATTATTTAGTAAGTGCTTTTCATTCTCATAAAGTCTCTTTGTATATGCAATGGATGAAAATGACAGGAATACTCTGTTGATAGTACAAATATGCAACTGTAGGTTATGTTAGGGGTTATGACCCTTTGAAACGGTTACGCACATACTTCTGCACTTGAAACTTCATCAATACTAATTGTACACAAATATCTTCTTTTCGGTATAGAAGAGACTGTGGTAGAAGAATAAGCGTGTGTGTTGTATATACGTCATAATAGAATAATGTTCTACAAATGTAGTGTTACTTAAAAGTATTTGTTGTGTATCTGCTTGTAAACTTTAACTGGCCAGTCAACAGTTATTGGGACAGCCTTTGTTGTTGTACACAAAAACAGCTATGTCTGAATTTGTATGCGAGTTAGCAGTCTCATAACCAATCAGGGTTATATACTAGAAGGAATAAATACTCTATTTTAGTGACAAGTCTAATGCTACTGGTGTTACCTAAACTTTTCAGTTTAAGGTGCGTTCATCATTTATTATGCGGAGAATACGATGTCGATGTAAATCAAACATAGGATATGCAAACTTGTTAAACCTCCGTTAGGAGCATACGGTTTACACTGAAAATAACAGCTACTAATGTTGGTAGGTACACAACCACGTATTCAGGAATACCAATACTTCCATACCTGTGTGTAAGTACGTAATTATAAATTTAAACACGTTTAACACGGGGTTTTCTATATATGCGTATCACACTTGCACTGTTACATTCAAAGGATGCATGTTAATGTAATGCAATGACCAATTACACCAAAAATCTGGTTTTTGTTAACACAGGGTAACTCTTTTCTAGCTTTTATGGATGTTTCCATTTGTATTATGTTCCGATAATGACTGTAGGTATATCAAAGCTAATAATGTATTACAACGTTATTATACATTCTCATGAATGGATATAACTATATATGTCTCATTATTGATCGTATGATTAGTGCGCGGGTATTTTCTTGTAATGCGTTGTACTATTCGCGTTTAGAAGGTGTTCTGCTATTAGGTTATTAGTGTTTGATTACTTACAGTTAATTACTTTGTCTATAAAACCGGTTACCGAAGTTCTCTCTTTAATTAGCTTTTTTGGACGGTAAATCTGTCCCTTCGCCTTCCTTCGGACCGATGAGGCAAATACAGTATTTGCCTCTGTATTTGAAATACTGTTCTTTACATATTTTCATTATGTTATTTTTTGCAGTCAAATACTTTTGCATTGGAAGACTTATCAACCTACACTCATCTAGGTTGAACGTAAATATCATCATATCTCCCTTTAAATACACTACGTACTTTGTATGCAATTTTGTACAGAAAATTGGAGGTCCAAATAAATCTGTTCGGAATGTTTGTAGTTTGTATAGACCTTTAGGCATTTATACTTTCAATGCGAAGTAAGGAAAAGTTGAAAAACTAAGAAGATTTGTGAATCATACACCACTACGTACATATAGGCATTGAGGCAATTAAATTCATTTAAAGCGAACTAATCATTCCACTTTTAGCACAACATACGAATCTAGTGCATCCAATGCAAATTTCATTGAGACAGGCCATAAAGGATGTAAAATTATTGTGAAAAAATTAAAGCCGTGTGCTAGCCTCAGAGATAGAAAACGAGATTTTCGTCTTTACTTAGGTAGGTTGATTTTTGTTGGTCATGACCATGACATGACAAGCAACAAACACGCTGTCTATACGACTGGCTTTGTGCTCACCTGGTTTTGTTTCGTTTTTTATGTCGTCCTTACACAAAGTACAAGCTTTTACAGCTATATAAGGACCTAACGTCATGTCCATGTGCCAACATGCCTATTTAATACATACGGTTTAGTGGTTTAGTACGAGGGACGGCAAAAGAGAAGTCAGGTAGGTTATTTTCAATAAATTTTCTTGTCAAACAGAAATAAATGGAGCATCTTCTTCTGCAGCCTTGCTGACAGTGTCAATGTCCATAAGTATGCAATCAAACTGAAATATTACTGTTACTTTAATATACGGTCATGTTTATGTATAGGTGTGTGTTTAGGTACCTGCATATGTAGTAAACTTTCTTTATCTGTATTTGCAACGCATCTCTTTTTAAACCCACAGTCGTATTTTACAATTTACAACAGCATTGACCTATCATTTAAGTGCTTTTGTAGCATTTTTATTATGTCAAATGGTTTTCTTACGCTCAAAGGTAACAACTGCCTCACTGACTCTTTATAGTGCACAGATATAGCTTCTCTCACTTTTCAAATGAACACAGTAATACCAAGAAGATCATGAGATCAAGATGGACGACCTTGTCTATCATGTTGTTTCATCTTTTTAGAAGAAGTCAGTAGCAGAACTACATTGAGAAAGAATGAAAAAGTAACGTAAAAGTGACATAAATCAGACAACGACATTTGAATCCATATTTTATCATTTTTTTCTGACTAGGTGTGTTTTGAATGGTAATTGGAATGGCGAGATGTTTTCCAAAAGAGAAAATGTACACACAGTTCTTTGTATGTATCGTTAAAGGTAAAATTGAATATAGGTAAGTGTACTAATAGCTAAATTGCTTTTCTGTTTTCTTGTCGTTCCTCTGTTGTCTGGTGCTACAGATTATTAGTAAACCCATCAGTTAGTAGATAATGTTAATCTTCATAGAATTCTTGCTTGTTTTCCGATTTTGTTATTCTTCTAAGGTAGATATATCGATTGAGCGTTTTTTACAAACACTACTACTGATATAAAAACTACACGTGCCAGGTCTGCTATGCAACCAAAGGCAAAGAAGCAAAGGAAAATCACTTTGGGATTTGGACTGAGAGGGAGACTGGAAGAAGGAAGGTAGTAAGTCAAGTTTTTCATTTACAGCGTATATTGTACAATGTATTGATCTTGGCTTTTATTACATTGTCTTTACGATTCTATTCAGGAAGGATCTTCATAAAATATTATTCTCTCTGGCCATTATATCATGTCGATTAAATGAAGTATAAAAGCTGCTTAGCTATGTAGTACAAAACAAACCATTATTTCACTGAAGAATAGAAGACTGAATGTTTAAAGGAAAATCACTCTTCAGAATCGTATAACAATATACCCACGACGACTTGGACTTAAATGTGTATTCACAAAGACTTACTAGCTTTATCTTGTAGTATTTCCTTTAAATCCTAAACCTGAGTTTTAGTATCAATGTGTCCTTATCTTTCGTGTAATATTATTGCTGGTGGTAGTAGTAGTAGTAGGAATACGATGCATAGATGCAGACATAAAGAACGTTAATGTAATAAAGTAAAACTTCGCATGTTGTATTCATGGCCTTAGTTTTCAACAGCACGACTTAAAATTCCAGTTGTGCAGCCTGTAGGACAGGAGCAAGTAAATCAGTTTCTCCTTTTTTATTTGAACATTCAGTTGAGACCTACTAATCACCTTCGTCTTCCTTGAAAGTATGTGAGCAGGATCTATAATGAAATTTTAGGAATAATAATATAAGGTAAAACATTAAATGACAAGTTTGAGTAGAACACACACACATGCTCAAACTGTGTCTGATAGAAACTGCACTATGCATTGCCACATAGTTCTAAAGCCGGTCTTTCCTAATGTACCCAAGCAGAAATGCATTTTCTTCGTCTTATTCTTCGTCGTCTCCATCACGATTTAGATTTCCTAACTGCTATCGCACAAGGTACTGGCACAGCTCGGAGTAAAGTAAGGCAGATAATTTATAAAAGCAAGACAACAGAGTAAAGACAAGAATTTAGTTTTACCTTTACCGTGTAATTTGAACCCAGACTTTTAGTCAGTAGTATTCGTTTGTAGTAAAAGATGCACCAAGAACTGGTGCACTATTGATCCACGTATTGTTATGCAAGACTCTCACGCTTACGTTAGGTATTACATTATAAGTGTACGTGTGTGTCTTTCTGCTTGACTTTGAGAAGCAAATCAAGGGAATTGTGCTACATCTTTGATCTCACACTGAACAAAGATTGTCTTCTACGCGTATTTTCATGTAGTCACAGTCACATTAACCTGTGTTGCAAGTAAGTTTTTTTATTCATCCTTTCGGTCAATTATTGTGTGTGAATGCGTACTTTACGTACCTATAATGGGTAAAGAGTCTTATAGTGATTCATATGAGTAAATTAGTCGCAGTATTAGTTATTGTAAGTAATCATATTATTTTAAGTGTAAGAGAGAGAGAGAGAGAGAGAGAGAGAGAGACGAATGAAGCATGAATTCAAGTGGGATCTCTTTCCATACATATCGAAGTACAGCCTCAATTCATCTTCTTGAAAAACTGGTTCATTGTACGTTTTGGTACCAGTTTCCTATTTACTACTAATACTACGTAGTAGTACACATTTATTCTCTAAAGAAATAATTTATACTGTTAGTGCGATGTAAAAAAAATGACAAATACAATTTTATCTTCTAGTAAGTCTCAAGTAATTTTTGTGTTTGAAGAGTAGTGTGATTTTGACATGAATAGTTATGTGTAGTTGTTGTTTTCCTCGGCTATTTGCCAGATACTTTTGAACTCATTTAAACCACAGAATTCATTTCGGTCACGATCAACCTCCGCTTGTGTATCGTGTCAACAACGATGATCATTCTAGAGATAACCATTCATTTCCTGTCATATTGTTATTTAAAATAGCATGTACACTATTTATCAACATATTTAACCATTGACTTAACATGCTTAATCTGAAGAAGGAAACCGATAATTTTAAGTACTCCTCACATCCGTCTTTGACAGAGTGAAGGTGTATTAAAATAATATTTCGGATGTGTGCAAGCGAATGACTCACATTTCTAGGTGTCTAACGGAGTTATTTAATGTTTAAAGAGTCTTCTCAGGAAGAACAGGAACATGATTACATTTATCATGTCGTTGCACCTTCCGAAGATTAATTGGCCATAATAAATTTCCAATAATTGAATTGCGCTTTAACAAGCAAGTTTTTTCTCACTCGGTTGTGCAGCAATCTTTAAATGTAAACAGTTGTACATTTACTTTGTCATAATCGCATAATGCTACAACACGAGATTAAGTTTTATATTTTTCCTGGATGCTATACATCTGGTGAACGTGGTTGGTTGTGGTGAAATATTCACCGTAGGTCTGTATACGCAGGGCTGCAAAACCGCAAAAGTCTCATTACACTCGAGAAATGAGAAATTTAACAATTTAATATTAATGATGTCAAGTATTAGTGGACTTGTGTGCAATAAAGAAGAATCGCAAGTTTGTACACGTTGTTGGCAATGAAACTAACTTAGGTAAGCAGTAATGTATCATTTGCTGCAACGTAGCCCGTGCTGTGGTATGTGTTCCGTATTTAGGTACGCGTAACATAAATGACTAGAAAACCTGTTGGAGTAGGTATCATCTACTAGATCAATTCTATAGATGAGATTTTCATCTAATGGTCCATATAATAACATTTATTACCTACTAAGGTTTTCGGCTATATAGCACACTTTGGAAATTATCGTCGCTCTGGTTTGCTTTACATAACTATGTACATATTCCTACGCTATTTAATAGTGTGATCATGACAGGATAAACTGCGTTTGCATCTAATTGGAAGTAATGTACCGATTTGGTGTAAGAGTGGGCCGAATTAAAATAATTTCCCTTCTCTGTCTCTGCCACTTCCATTTGGGAAGTTTTGATCTGACTGAATGGATGTATTGGGGCATTGATAAAATATAGTATATCATTTGATACTCTTACAGATATAATATGACCACAGGACAGTGGTCCGGTATACAGAACAGCTAGAACCTGATGATGTAGGTAATTACATCACAAACAATTGCATGACCTTCAAACACGAACAATACCTTACAATCATTCAGTTTTGGGGTATTTCTGTAGTTTAGTAGCATACATAATACAAGCATTCGAATTCTATTCAATTTTGTATACAATATGATTTTAACAAGTTTCAATGTTGAAAATAGTATGTATGTATTTAGAATTTGAATTGATAGTTACTTTAAGGCATAAATATTATTTTTGTTTACTGCACGTAGGTTATTTTGGCAATTTTGGTAGTCAACTCACTATATGGCTAATGTGCGACATCATGTCAATGTCAAAGGTGAGTTGCAATAAACTTAGCAAAGTGGAGGTTGTGTAGTAGAATGACTAGAGTCTATAGGGTGCAAACAAATCTTTGTGCAAATGTCTCCTTATGACATTAAGGCGACAGAACATTTTACTCTTAATTTATGGTAGACCGAATGATAGTGCGTATTAAGTGGAAGTGTTGTAAATAATAGTAGGAGTTAGTAGTTGCTACATAGTTCTTTACGGTCAAAGAGAATGATGAAAAAGGTCCCATGAATTTTAATTATCTTTCCCTGTTAGCAAAATTGACACATTCCTCGAGGTCGCGTGTATTACCTATTACTT
This sequence comes from Pogonognathellus flavescens, assembly GCA_019776165.1. Classification (NCBI taxonomy): domain Eukaryota; kingdom Metazoa; phylum Arthropoda; class Collembola; order Entomobryomorpha; family Tomoceridae; genus Pogonognathellus; species Pogonognathellus flavescens. The sequence continues at coordinate 109,431 of JABASD010000079.1, read as the reverse complement.
CTATGACTGTAAATATCATTGACAAGAACATAAAGTTAAGTATAATTTATTATCTTTTAAAAATATTCAAGAAGTGCCGACAATTGCACCCGGCAGCAGTAAGGTCGCATCATCCATGCAGTCCTTTTATAATGTTTAAAAAGCTTGTTTAGAATCTTAATAAAACAAACTTTTTTAAAAGTATAAAATTACCGAAACACACGAACGACACTATTCTGTACTACGTTATGGATATGAGACATAATCACTAATCACATTTTGTGCCATTGTAACTTTTAACGATCCTGCCTGGTCAGCCTGGTTGAGCATGCAATTTTATATTAAGCTTCTATGCAAATTTTTGCTACAAATACTTTGAGACACTATATACTATGTACTATGTACATATAGCATAATAATCGGGAAATTATTTTAGTCGGAAATACTTAATTCACATACACAAAAATGAACAAAACCTATCACGTAACTTTTACATTTTAAATATAGGAATATGTATTTGTATGCATGGAAGCGCACACAAACGCTGGAAAATACTGCAGGACAGATTTATTCATAGGATGTGAATTATCTGGGCAGAAGTGCAAGATGTTATTGTGTACACACTTAAAATGAACAAGTAACACTTAATTAGTGAATGTGTACACAGTACACATTGCGCACTCTTCTTGGCATTTACATTTTGCATTTGAGTTTGTAACTTGAACATGGAAACGTTTTATGACAATGAATAACTAAAAGTTATTTGCACAACAAATTCAAAGGTAAATTTAGATGCTGCATCACTGGGGATCTACAGGGTAACTTTTATAATGGACATAATAAATTTTAAAACACAGAAAGTTGCGTCAAACATGATGTTTGCATAAACTACAACTATTTTATTTGTTTCGTTCAGTTTTTTATGCGATTCGAAACAAAGGTATAGCTGCTCATGCAAAACATCTTTTCAGTATTTAATTGCACCTATATATACGTCTATAAATGGTCACTGCAAAAATTTGACCACAATTAATATATTTTATTTCCAAGAAACCACAGGATGAAAACAGGAACTACAATTGACAACGAGTTTGAATGCAATTGTCATTGACGCTTTTCATTCAGTGCATATACAATAAACTTTTTATGACGCAAGCACTTCTCTTAGTACAACGTAATGGACTACTATCTGTAGTAACAAACAATATCGTATGATTACTGTGACTCATTTACTTTGAGGGATGAAATCCTTCCGTTCATCCGTGGCAAGGTCATTCTGCTTCAATGGATATTTATTCAGTCAAAAGCGAACCGTATCAAATTTCTTTCAATTAATTAAGCAACAGTTTAAATACCAACAGTAAATCCAATTTTCGTTTTATGAAGCGTAAAAGAGAATAGCCTACTGCAGATTGTGATTACATCTAAATCGGTCTTCGCTTTACGCGTTCAATCATTTAGTATCTTTATAAATTGCGTTTTTCTGCTTCGCTTTCTCTCTTGTTATTCTTACATTTCCATAATAAGCATACTGTTCAAATAAGTGCACAAAACATTCTCAGTGCCCAAATTACCGTGATGAAAAAGAATAGTACTATCTCATCAGAGTTTATCCTGTTATGTAATAATATATGGGTAGGTAAATCTTTATAAGTCGTTATTTATATGAAATATATTATATTGGTATACATATTCGGAGAATTCGGGAAACCCCAATGGATTTAACATCCAGAAGATTTCATGGAAACTTTAAATGAATATGGAATAAGGTGGTTTGCATTGGATTTGGTTTTGCTGAGACTAAGCCATTAAATCATACATGATCTCCTTCATATATATACCATTCCACGTACTGTACCTGTGCATGGAAATAGAAAGATTTGAGCATTTACTGCAACAAACCATACCTAGTCAAAATTCTGTGGCAAAAATAAAGGTAACATTAATGCTAATATGCAATGACTGCTGCGGTCTCTACAGTCTGTTGTCTCCATCCATAAAAAGGTAACAAACACAAAACATTAATAATGCTGTATTTAAAATGAATATATAGACGTACGTCTCATGTGTGTTTTGTATGCATTCTCTGACTCTGTGTAGCATTTGGTGTGTTTTTGTATGAAGTGTCTACGTACCTGTACAAGTCTCACATAGTGCATTGCTTCCACAGTTCCCTTTGATATTACTTGCATATTACATTTGATATTGTAAAGCATACCTACTCGTGTATGTATGTGAATGTTAAGTGCAGCGCAGCAGTACCTATGTATATATATGGTAGAATGTCTATGGTGTGAGTGTGTACTAAATTATGAGCATGAGGGAACGTTTGTTTTTGAGTTGGTTGGTACTTTCAGCAGGTAGAGTAAAGTAAAATGTTGTAGCACAGGATTATTTAACGTGGCAGCTACTACAGCAGGCTCTGTAAAATATTGTTGATGGATTAGCGTGTATAATAGGTAGACAGACACCAGGCATGGCATAGGCATACAGGTACACATCAGAGAAGTGAGTGGTAGTGAATAACAGGTAGACAAAGCAGTGTAAAAGTTTTGCATTGCAGTTTGAGAGACTAGAGAAGTGAGAATAAAGAGTTCATTCAAGTTGCAGCAAACCTAGAATGATAAGATGTTCAGTCAAGCTGACTTTTAAAGCAGTGTAATTTAGTTAGAGAAGCAAGCAATACATTCACTACCGCTACAAATGCAAATAGTAAATACTGAAAGTTAAACAGACTTTAGTGCGGATATAGGATAGAAGTAAAAGAGACACAAGTACACACAGCTCTAATACTGCGAAATATACAAACACAAAGCACGTAAGTAATAAAGCTAGCTGTATAGAATTCCATTCCAGAGAAGAATTCCAGTTCAGTGCAGAATATCATCTTCTTTGTTTCCCAGCACGATATTAAATCATAATTTGTTAGAGACTTGTATTGTATCACACGCAGAACAATATATTATTGCGATTGAATCTTGAGGAAGTGTTCACACTGGTTTAAGTGTCAAAGGATTTTGTGTTGATGACAACACTCGTCGAGGAGTTGACGGAAATCAATTTGAAGGTATCAGTACCGGCATAATAATATTTCATTTTTTACGTGATAGTATATATCTTAAGTGTGTTTTAATTTAGATTATGAGTATTTTATGAGTAGTACGTGTCCGATAGTAAGTGTGAGGAGATTAGCTCACTTTCCAATAATCTTCTGCAGTAGTTACTTAACTTTGTTTATCTGGGTAACTATGAGCCACACACAAACGGTGATAAATGACAGATGCAAGAGGCAATAAAGTTTGCAGTCGTTTGTAAAGTAAGGAAGGATCTGTGCTGAAGAGATCTAACTTGAGACTCTGTTTGCACTTGAGATTTGAGATCCTGCCAGTAGTAGTATTAAATGCACACAGTATTAGGACAGCTATATACTAGAGGAATATAATTCTGTTTTGATTGGGGAAGAGACATAATCCTCCATGTAAATATAGGTAAGTAAGTTGCCTGTAAGTTTTAGTAGATATTTACTCCCCAAATTTCACTTGCACTTCAATATAGTGAATCTATCCTGTCTGGGATAACTTTGCCTTGACCCACTACCGATTGGGGTACACTCTTGGGTAAATAAAGATCTACTTTGCAACAGAATGTCAAAATTTGTCAAACGCTCAGTAGATACTTTAGATTTCATAAAAAACTCTAAGTCATCTGAAGATTGCGCCTCTAACTGCCGTAGCAAATAGGTTTCGAAATTTTTCAAAGTGTATAAGATTTTGTTACAAATGTGAAATATTTTGCATCTATTACTGACATAGCAAAGCCAGTACCCATAGGTCTTTAGAATCAAGTAAGGAATACCTGCAGCAACTTTGTCCAATTAAATTTTACCTAAATTCAAGGCACACTTGCCTGTTTTAATTATTATGGTGGTCATCCATTTATAAAATGTATTTTAACTTAGGTAACGAAAAATTGACATGTAATTAATGCAGTGCAAAACACTGTTGTAGTAGTAGAAGTCCCTAATCTTTAGTTAGGTTGTTGCTTGTTCACATTGTTATTCTTATAAAATACAGCAGCAGCTCAAGTGCTGAAGCTTTTAAGTCCGTTATTATTTTTGCACACTTGGTCAACACCGACATCAACAGAAAACAGTAAGCTTCAATATTATTATAAACTCATAAAGTAAACTAAGGCTGATAGCCTGTGTGTGTATTGTGTGTATACTATACTCGGTCGGTCATTCATTACTGTTGATATTGCTGTACTACTGTAGTGTGTGTTATCTTGTGTGTAACAATAACTTGTATTATTTTATACTCCTTCCTGGCTAAAACTACGAAGTATGTGAGATTGAGAGCTGAGACTTGTTTGGCGTGCGTAGTATGCCATGCCTTACAGATCTATATATAAGTTTTAAGAACGTAAAGTAAGTATGTGTATTGCATAGTACGTATAAGTTAAGTACAGTATAAAGATAAATATTGTCTATGTAGCTACATTACTTATAAACTATTTCGCATTATGTACAGATTTTTCTACGAAATCGTACCATATTAATACGCACATCCATGTCTATGTTATTTTACTAGTTGTTAAGTCTTAAACATTGATACTAAAAGAGAGCATGGTCTGAGATTGTAAGACGTTTTCGTGAACTAAATACTAGAATAAATTTTGTTTGATTTTATCAGAATCAACTGACTGGCTGAACTGCACTGAACTGAACCATCAGAATAAAACGTTGGATTTTTGGAAGTAGAATGGTTGGGGAAACAGTCACGCCTGGCAAGGCTGAGAGTCAAGTTACTTTAGCGAGTCGACTTGGTCCGGAAATCAGGTAATTCATTGTTTGTAATTCTACTGAGCTTTAGTTTTATATAATTCTGCGTAAATAACTTTAATATCCATCATTCATGGTTTAAAGCTTGTAGCTTTTTGGTTGTATACAATTGTTGCATTAAATTAAACTAAGATGCATTAAATACTACATGCATGGCATGTACTACACGGATTTTTATGTGTCACAGCGAAAGGACAAATAACTTGGGTGTGTACACGCCAATGCGAAAATCATTATTTTCATAGGACACACTCTAAATACTTATTGTAGGAATACAAATGTCTCTTTCTTGATAATCTGTTTGGAAGACTTTTATTTTCATTTTTACTCGTTACGTGTACTCCTTTTTGGAATTTTATGCATTGTGCCTAGTGAATACGAAATGTTCACATACAATACGGATTAAAGAAATGATATTCATGACATGACACAAGTAAGCGCAGGCAATGACGAGAATACTAATAATAATGATGGTGTATGTTTAATGCATTAGCCGCAAATAATGGCCACAGTTACGTTAGAGGAGATTGAGACTGTTTCTGTATTTGCAAGTTGGAAGTAAATTATTTCTGCGATTAAAGTCGCAATTCTGTAATACTTACGTATTCAACGTAATATCAGTTATTCAAGACATTTTGCATTTAATTTTGCTAACCTTTGTATGTTGGAAGACCAATGAACAAATGTGTTTCATTCCGCAGCACTGAGTTAGCTATTAAGTATTTGTAATACCAGGTAATACCTATATACTGTATACCTGAACTCTCTACAAGACAAGGACTACTACAACTACAATGACAATCTATTACCAAAATTGTAATAAACCTGTTGAAACCATTGCAACTCAAGTTTTAGTTATAAAATGCATAAGTATGTAATAGCTATTAAATGCTACTTCGTTTTAAATTACTGCTACAATTAAATGGAGTAATTGCTGATACTTAAACTTGGCTCGTGATGGAATATAACAATAGCACATTAGAAAATATTCTCTAATGTTACACTTTCTCTGTTGTCTGCTGCAAAAACGTCATCTTTAGCAGTGACATAATAATATTTGGAAATTAGTAAGTGTTGCTTGAATTTATTACAACACAAGTGCACCAGCATTAAAACTGTATATACTTCCTTTACAATTTTTCCTCATACCAATCAATGAAATTATAGGAACAGAAACATTTTTAATTGCATATAAATCAATAATGATGATATAAAATATTTAAGTTGAAAGTTTTCGTATGTCGATTTTTATTATACCACCTCATTTCAGAAACATAAACAAGCTCTTGCCTAAATCTAAATCATAAATACCTATACAAATTCTACGTTGTTTTTACACGTACCAGTTTGAGAAGGCCCTGTCTCGTCTCGTGTGATTCTTAATGAAACACATACAAAGTTTAACTGATCTCATTGAGCAGTTTAGGTGAACAGCACAAGAGAACACAGAAAGAATACCTTTGTGCAGACTTCAATTGTTGTATCTTAATTTGTTGGATAGCTTCCCATTCTTAGTGATCTATATAGATACGGTAAAACCACGTAGTAGTACACCTACATGCAAGATCTCAACGGTTGAGCCGTTTAATACAAAACTCTTGTAAGTCCATTACAATAACGTATCAATAAAAACAATGGAAAGGGATTTTCCTAACAATATACACTACAGTGACTATACAAATATCACTTTCCCTAATTAGACTTAACAGCCTGATTTCAAAAATCAAAGGACTTGTGTCCTCTATTTTTTCTCTAATCAAAGAGTAACACTCTGAACTTAATGAGAATTCCTTGCCATCACACCTTCAGTTACGAATTCTGGCTAGTTTTGGCAATTTATAGGAATTGCGAATTTAATTTTAAGGGCAAGATGAAGAAAATTGTATTAAGTCTTTATGAAACGAAATATTCGTTGATGAAACAGACAGGAAGCTTTCAATTATAAATATTGTGTTATTGATCGTGTGTTACATCGACCGATTGACCCATAAAGGCATGTCTGTGTAAGATAACTAATAATTTGATTAGATCGACATAAACACACAGTAGCAAATTCTTTTTACACGTTATTATCATAAATATAGTATAGCCATTACACTAATCATCTTCGCAGTACATCTTGTCTTGACTTTACAAGTGTTGTAAAACGATGGTCATAAATCACACTTGTCTTTAATAAGCGTTGCTTCACTTGTTAAGAATACTCATTTTATTACTTTTTATCATCTTGTTACATTCCAATAAAGGCAGCGATCATTATGCTGCGGAATACCATTTAAGATCTCAAATGTTTATCTTCAAGGAGAGTGAGAACGAAAGAGATGAGTAAAGGGAAATTCTTAGGTTAGTAACAAGAATGGCTAATGCAGTGCATACAGAGAACGTTGTAATAAAGTACATGTAGGTACTGGTCATGGCAGCGCAAATAAGAATTGTCAGATGACTGAATGATTACCACTTGCCAACGACTAATGCAATAAGGTCTGCTGAGAAACAGTTAACCATGGGATTTTCTTTAGAAACCTTCAGAATGAAAGAATCCCAAGATTAAATTACGTCTTGTTGCCATAATAAATGAATTGTAATCAATAGATTCTTATAAAATTACGTGCGATATGTGCAGTAGGAATTTCCATTCATGAACACAAAATTCGTAGGAGTAGAGCAATGGAGTGAAACGCTTTATTCAACGTTTAAGTGTCATTTGTGTCAATTGGAAATATGAATGAACCTTCCAACATGACTAGTCTGTAATTTTAGAAGCAGTTTGATGATGAGACAGTCAGTAGAGCTTTGAAACGAGTTACAGCTCGCTCTATGTAATTATTATATGTTGGTTTTGTGAGTGTTTGCCAATAATTAATTAGTACTTAGAACAAAAAGCAGAGAGATCTACAATTTAAAAAATCTCCCTTGTATTGACATAGCCCATGCTGAAAAGTACATTTACACATTATATTTGGCTAAATGCATTATGGGCATTGTGGGATTTTAACACACATTATGTATTTTAAGGTAAAGACAAATGAAATTGTTAATGTTCTCTCTCAGATAGATATATTCAGTCGAAAAGTGGCGAGTTGTTCGTAAAGCATGTTGAAGATATTTATTTGTAGCGCATCTCAAATTGTGACAGAATCACAGTGAAACCGAAAACGTACATGAATTCACATGCCATTGTAAAAAGCTCTTCTTATTCTCTAATTTACTTTGCCTAACAAATGCCTTTTAGTGTGTATTTGCGATGATGACAGAGTAACTAATTGAATTGGAGTACAAAAGAAGCTGACTATGCAATCTTGCTATAATGTTGGTATTGCGGACAATTAGAGCAAAGAATATAAGAGTGTACCTAGAGACATATAAAGATGTGAGATATGTGCACATTACCAATACCTTCACAGTTTACTAATTTCTGTGCTAATACACATCAGTAAAAAATTTCGTCAAGAATAATCACAGTTTCTTGCAGTAGTATAATAATATAGTAATGTTTTGGACATTTATTACTGACTGTAACTGATTTCGAATCTGTGGTTGCTTTAGTATCATCATAAAGATTTGATCCACAAAGAAAGAACTGCATGCGTACAGAAAAATTTTAGGTATCCAAATTATTTTTACATTCACAAACAGTCAGTGAGCGCACACTCATTCTCAACCTCCTCAGAGCAAAACGAAATGACAAAACCAAAAAGGGAAATGCAGTACAAATTGGGCTGACCACTTCTTTGGAATCCTTAAGTCGGAACAGCTAATTTCTACTTTCTGCTTTACATCAGCATTTCAGTATTACGTGTATGACTAGTAGTATCTGTAATGCTACAGTATTCTTCATTCTTCATGATTTAGAAATGTGCTGCTCTGTGTCATTAGCATGAATTGTTGCACGTGTAATATATTACCATCCGTGTGCACAAAGAGATAATGTCTTTGTCACGTTGACTTAGCCTAAAATTGTTCTGAATTTTAGAAATCAACATGAATTAACTACTACTACCTGTTTGGTTTGTGTGAGATTGAGAATGTAGTATGTGAAAGACTAATAATATAATGTAGTAGTCCTACTAAATATATATTGCTCAAATTCCTACAGAGAGATTTTATACTGAGGTTAAAAATAAAATATGAAAAACAAACTTTTAGTTTTCTTGTATATTGAGAAAAAGTGTGTTGGTTGCTTATGATAATGATTATTGAACGGGGGCTACTGTTTTAATGAAAATGAATGTATGGGTTTAGTAGTTTCAATATGACTTGACAAATAAATATAAGGGATTAGAAAGAATTTGTGCAATTTTTTTATTTCTTTTGACATTGCCTTGTGTTTAGTAAACCTGAAAGTTGGGAATCCCAACTTGGGGTTAAGCGCTGGCAAATTACAGATAACTTTGATACAACTGATTCAGTACCACACATGTTGTACCCATTTACAAAGTAATCTTTGCTCGTAATATTGAAAAATAACATTTACTTTAGCAATTAAAGCAATCCTCACTTGTACTTCATAACTTCATACTTACATAAAACAACTACCTGGTTCAGTTAATATCGGTTGTCCTCAATTAGTTCTAGCAATGGAGTTGTGGCCCTCATAGTTCGCCACTGTGATTTTTGAACCAAAGCAAGCGCAATATTTATTGCTAAAGAAAAAATGTGCAATGTTTGCATACTCTACTACTGTAAAAGTTGCTATATTGCTGGTAGTTTAAATGGTCTTGGCATCATTTTAAGCATTCTATATATCCTTAAACCTTGCCTACAAATATGCCCATTAACAGATATACCAGTTAGTAGACAATTCTGATACCTAGTTCAATTGTAACGACATTTTGTTTCAACCTACTAGCACTGTGTCTAAGTGTGTCAATGCATGTTTATAAATCGAACAAACGAAATTAAATGAATTACTGTGTTAATGTTCAATCTCATAATAATATTTTCATTGTTCCAACGTTCCATATATACATTGCTCCATCACCCGTCCTTATTATTTCGTATTTTTTAATTTGCCAAAGAGTAGCAGAGGACAGTAGGTAGTTGTAACCTGCATGAGACACACGGATGTAGAATAAAATGCGAACTGAAAATAAAAAAGGTTTTAAATCATAGGATTTTCAATCGTGAAGCCTATAGGTAGTCATTAAGCTACTTTATGAGTCTTTTTACCATAACACGTTCATTCCATGCGTGTCCAGGCTATTATATCTGGACAGGAAAAAATATTGCTTTTTTAATTATACACAATTAAGTCATGTTGTCAATAAATTGATGGCGAGTACAAACATAATTGCATTCATTGACAGCTTTTAGAGGATGTATCAGACGTATTATTAGCACTGAGAGATATGCATGATACAAGAATTGAAATTGAAATCGTACGTGCTTTACAGATATGATGAGGGTTGTATAATAACACACGACATTTTACATAATGCAACAATTGAAATTCTACGGATGTAGGTGGTTATAATTTCGCTATGAAATATTTTAAAGCACTTACTTGGCTGCGTAGACGAATTAGCAAGTCATACTTTAGCACTAATTGATTTTGTGTCTGGATAGTCACCACATTGGCATTCGCATATGAATGATGCGTAGTCATATATGAAGTCTTGTTGCAAAGGTAGTATAGAACGCAATAATGAAATTTAGTGCGAAGGTTAACCAGACATTTAAGGTGACACACGGTCAACTTAAAGTCATCATATGTAAAGTCAGGTTTACGGGTTTACACTGGCTTTTCCAATTTTCTAATTTGTTCAACCATTCAGATTCAGAAGGCATCTAAATACTAATTGCACTTAAAAAATATTTATATCATTGCAATCATTGCATTGTGTGATCTCAAAGGAAGTGCAAATAATAGTGTAATCAATTTGTTCATGCTACCAATTTACAAGCCTTCCGTTGTCCTTGAGTAAGAGGCTGTGTTCATTTTTCGAATTTCGTTTTTTCATTCCATGCATGCATCGTGAAATTGGCGAAATGCACTTTGTTCCACAATTACTAGTGTTACCCTGTTACATATTACAGAATCGTAAATGAGACTTCGCTTGAATTAAAAATAGTTCACTTCCTATTGCAAACTAACCTGCAGATACAATAGAAAATCGTGCTCCAGTTTCTCCAGCATTCAATTTGGTTTTTATAGCTTTTTGTCCATTCTTGTGGATTCCCATAGGAAATGTTTAAATCTGTATCCACCAGTTAGTATGCCATTCTGAGCTTAAAAAGCAATTTCACAAGTGTGTTCTTCTAATGTCATGTCGTATCATATCAAAATAATATTATTGTATACTCATGTATCTCTCTTCACAAATGCAATGATGCAGAACTTATAAGAGTGGATTAATTCTCTGTCTCATGTATGGGCTCAAGTAAACTAATGTTATTGCATCGTACTTAATTTAGAACATTATTAATGCGTATTTAAGTATTCTGTTTTATCAAATTCAAGTCTTGAAGTGCCATAGACCCAAACTCATGCAGGGACAAGCATTGAAACATTATCTGTATATTTAATTGTTTCTTCTGTGTACAATATTGTTATAGTTCTGTTTCTTTATAGTTTGTTGCATTATACAGTAATATCCGTATGAACAACTTGTTTAATACTTCCCTATATACTTATTGTTAGCCATGACTTCTCTGTATCTAAATAATTTTGGTTACTTCACATCGACAAACCATTCATTTGATATTAGCCTTAGAAAATAGTGCTGTGAACCTTAAGCTGGTCTTTGCATTTGACATGCACAATGCATATTTGCCAGGCGCCAGGTATTAATGGCAATAATATATTTAACACCACAGCAATTGTCATGCAAATCCCGAGGGAATGGGAAACTTAAATCTTGAACATGCAAACGCTTCTCTGTAGTCTGTATTATACAGATTGTGTGATTTATTATTCACAAACCTTAGCAATGAACCTTACACGCTAATGTAAACAAAACACACTAATGAATTGAAATGTATACAGGTAATTTAATTTGCTCTGTAAAACTGAAGGCTTCAGGTATGCATTATTGATGGAAGATACCCACTATGAATTACTGCAGTTAAATAATACATTGCTATTTGTTTGTCTGCAATGCAACGAATTAAAACCTTGGTTTGTCTACATTGATAAGGACATAAGATCCAAATGCAATTGCCTCTGACTTGGTAGTAAAAAGTGTAACAAACTATAAATGCACAGATTGGTCATGATTGCTAAGTGATATATATTTGTATACTACATATAATGAATAGAGTCATAAAAGGATGATCAAACTAGTAGATCTCGAATCACAATACGTTTTATTGCCCCTTTTAGGAGTAGCATTGGCAATAATATAGTTGAGTGATATAATTTTACACTTCACACATAAGTTGTTCTTTCTGTGAGCATAGAAGGTAAATCTTGGGCATCAGATTACAGTATGCGTTAAACAAACTGCCGATTTCATACTGCATTACGTTCAATACTAAAGTGCACCATTATCTACGAGTAATACACAAAATGTAATAGCAGGCACTGTTAGATAATACAACTCACATGCACAGCCACGGCATGCAAAGATTGTTTTCTTGTATTTGTGTGTTGCTAGAGTAATGTTATTACGTTTGCATTTTTCTTGTTTGGTCAGTAACATTAAAACAGTTAGCTAATAAGGCATTGGGGAAGTGGGATCTTTCCGGTCTTGTGGACAATATAAAAACTAATGGCAGAAAGCGTAGCAATGTGCGTAAAATTAAACTTCCTCGTGAACACCCTCTGAACACGCGTTCTTATGGGGGTAGTGAGCGTTTTTGTTGGTCAGTCGACAAGCTCTGCTGACTTAACTTTTCTACACGGTATTCATCAATCATCAGCACAATAAATGATACAACTTACAATGACTGACCCCCCTTCTTATTCTCATTAGGTTAGTCGCCTTCAGTCTTACCTATAGTAGAGTATTCTCTGTATCTGTATAAGTAACAACGTAGTAACTGAAAACAACTTTTGCTCAAAAATGTTTTTACGATATGTTGCTTACATTCCTGTTGTGCAGTTTTGTACAGTAGTAGTGCTAGATATCACACACTTAAGTGCCAGATTAAAAACAACTACAACCAAGTCACGTAATAACCATCTTTCTTTATTAACGCATTTCCCATTTCACTCAGCACTAAATGTGCTATACATCTTACGTGTACAGATGAGCTTGATTATTGAGACGCTTTTTTGAACAAACAGGGAGAATCACTCTTCTGAACAAAGTTCATTCTGACGAAACTAAAAATTCTACTAGAATTAGATATTTCAATCAACACTATTTGCAATTTATAAGTAACTAGAGTTTTTTACCCACCCAGGCATAATTCATAAGGTAATAAATGTCATCAAATTGAGAGAAGCTGCTTCTATAGAAAAACTGGGAGATTGATGCGAATTTTTGTGCAGTTAAATTAAATTACGACCTTACTTAACTTAAAATACTGTGAGGTAACATCGTGTAAATCTTCATTCGTTATTTATAGCTTGTTAGTTTCGAGAGTGGATAATCAGAACAAAACGATGAAATGTTTTGTATTTTAGCAGTAGGAGCTGCCATAAATTTATATTTGACATTTTTATTACCATTATCATCGCTTGTGCATAGTCATCATTGCAAAGTCGCTAACAATCAAACGTGTGTAATAAACAACTGAAGCTCAGAATTTTAATGTATCTGATATAATTATTAATTTCAGCTTCTACCAAGATTCTGTATTCTTTTTTATGTCATTAACGTACCTGTGCAAAATAACATGGAATTATAGTAGGTATGTCGTGTTAATGATCATTTACTTACAAAGACAGGATGTCGTAATAAAGCATTCTTAATGCGTTAGCGTGATGACATGAATGAAGTATTGTGATCATACTCTACATTCAACTTTATGAAAATCAAAGTTCACTTGTCAAAAAAATAAATTAAGAGAGGCACAAGCGAAAATAATGCTGATAATATATAATAACGTAAATGCATGTTTGAATTTTATAGGTATGTTTCTAATTTATGACTACCAAGTTGTTTATGAACTGTTCATTCATGAGTGTACAATTAAATTCCCACCAGAATTACTCCACTATAGTACATCATAACTACTTGCTTAGAATTATTTCCTGCTATTTATGTCAAAAACGGTGGTAGTGTCATGTGGGTGTGTCGAATAGCACAAACGTGCGTTTCTAGATGAGTTAAAGTTAAAGGCACATGAATGTTATATCCTTGGTTGTTGGGGCGTGCTAAAGAATCGATTCGGCATTTTGTACATCTTATTAATTTTATTTTCCATCACATTACATAATTAACCAGTAAATTGTAGGCACGTTTAACGTAAGAGTTTCTTTAACACAAGTCAAGACACAATAGCACGTTCATACAATACAACTCTAGAATTCCCAGTAGCTTTCTGTGAGCTGTACCTAATTGAGAGTTATGAGTCAGTCAAGAACATCTTATGCTACAGATAGGAAAGGGAAGCTTGGTTAATCCTTCTTAAGAATTTATCCGTAGGTATTACAGTAGCAAACTAGAATATACGCTACATTTACACATGTATACCGTTTGGCTGGCCCTTGTAGTAGTATATGTTAGTCTCAGCATGTTTTTCATCCGTTTCACAGAATCTCTCTGTTTCTTGTGTCAAATAACTGATCGTGGAAGCGGATCTGACATGACACTTAAATATGGTTATAAATTTGTGTGTACTATTCAATTCTGTAACGGTTAGCAAACGGGGTCCATTTGCCTTGTGTAAATGATTTCGATTTGCTTATAGCGGAAAACACTTGCTCACCAAGGGAAGTAACTAACTTTTGCACAGGAACAATCGACAGTAAAATGTAGGCTTGTCTCTACGAATATTTGCCGTGTTTTATTTGCGCTAACTATATGCAGTTACTTACTTATTGCAAATGGCCATTCAGAATACATTGAACAGTTTACATGTGAGCATGTTGGAATATTTGGATCTTCGCATTTAGGTTTCACTTCTTTGTATAGGAGTTGTACTAGTAGAGTTACTTAATTGATTGTAAAATATGTATAGTGCATACAGAAACATTATTCCTATCACCTCACAGAGCGATATCGTATTCTCGTAAAGTGTTATTTGCATTAGGTTCATTTAGTAGTTGTGTAGTGTGTTTGGCTTGCTGTCAATGAGTAGGAGAACGAGAATATTTATCTGAGCACAATTGAATAATATATTTTTCATGGAAAAACAGGTTAACAACAATCATTACTGTACTTTTACTTCTACTCAACAAAATCTATAATAATAATAGTAATCTGTGTTCGAACATGAACAATACCTGCTTGGTACACATGCAATGTGTATCCTATATCCTATATATGCTGCATGTGCAGGATATACAAGGAAAGGAAGGGCTGGAGGTATATAACTGAGGAGATTTGTTGAATAGACACAATAATAATCATGCATCAGAATTTCTGATTGTTGTTTAGTTATCATTTGATAAACTACAATGAATGCAATTCAGACGAGATGGAAATTGGAAAGGAATACAATCAGATACTGAGGATATTGCATTTCATTTTATTACAGAAGCGACATGCATAGTCAGGACTTCCTAAAGTGGATCATCCACCTAATTTAATGTCCATGTTAATATCAAGAACTGAATCGAGCACAACCCAACAATATTTTGCTTTAAGGTACATATTATGTATTTGTCAAAGATACCTCTTCGTAACTATATGCTGTTGTAAAATGAATTTCCGTCTTTCGACCAACGTACTAGAGGAATGGATCTTTCCTTAGGTAACTTCTTACATTGCAAGTTGAATAATGAAAATGCGAATCTTGTTTATGTTTCATAGCTTTAGGAGGTACATGTGCACAACTTGCTTTGCTTGTCTGATTACGTGGAATATGAGTAGTAGTGTAAGATATTATGATCCGTAACATACTGTGTTATGAAATTATATTATATCTCTCTTGCCTTAATGGATAATCTTCGCTGCGAGAATATACAAACATTGCGGTAATAATACAAATGTAATTTAATGTAAAAATCGTGTGTAATGTTTATCCATCAAGGAGGTAAAAAATTCTATTCCACTATGTACTATAGGTACGTACATTTTATATGAGTGCAAATATTTTTACTATGTCCTGTTTTGGTGTTCTCGATTCACATTTACTTTTTCCTGTGCATCTCTTAGCAAAAAAAGTTGATCTTCCAATTGTTTACGTATGTTGTTGCCCCTTTAACTTCTCATGATAAAAAACGTACTGCTTTTTGATAGATATTTGTCCCACATAAGTCGTAGTGGTGCACCAGATTTCAGCATTTAAGGATAAACTTGTTTCATGGTAGATTACATGCTACGATCTGCATAATTAACATGTTATATTTCAGAAACATTGAAAATTGTGTAAAGTCAATTGCTTTTCTTAGCAATCGAATAGGTAAATCACATTAGTTTCAGTTGCAACCAACTAACACTTCTTCTTCCATGAGAACAGTTAGTTTCCTAATAATACTGTTCAAAACGTACCCAAAACATATCTCCTGTAATAATTACTATATTCATATTTACTCCTATAATAATTTCTCGAAAAGCATTGAATTTCAATTCAGTATACATGTACCTAGGATAGGTATATGCATGTATATAGATAAAAAAGTAAACTAAGTCAGTTTATACTTAGGAAGTTATTAATACACTTCCGATGTAGCGATATCATCACGTAACCCAAACCCATGTAATTCCATATTTCCATTTTAACTAGGCAAACTGCAAGGTAAATAGAACCGCACTTTTCCTGTGGATGAGTAGACAATAGTTACCCACTGTAAAATATGATTTCGTGTTAAATGAACTGTGTATTTGTGTTAGCATTAAGTAGATATTCACACACTGCAAGAATAATAGTTACGTGTTACGTTACGCGTCCTTCCTCGAGCTGTGTCACATTACCCTCCCCATAGAGTCACACATCTCTGTAGAAGTAGACACACACATAGGCAATCTTTTCAATCTTTTGGACTGATATTTTGTATTGAAAAGTCATAGTGAAATTACTATTTGACTGAATGGTTAATGATATTTACCATGCAATGATGAATGATAGTATATCAATTATTGATCCTAATAAAACATAATTATATACAGAGAATAGTTATTTTCATCACAATCAATAATGACTGACAATGTATACCATATCCACCATATCTACCTACCTGCATCAATATTATACTTTTATTACTACAGTATGCATGCAGATATTATAATTTCTTTACTGTATTCCAGATCTATGAAGCGAAAGGGCATTTGCATCTACTTTCAAATCGTTAAATTAACTCACATACAGTTTTCACCTATGATAGGTAGCAATAACAATTAGCCTTAAAAGCAGGCGTTCATAATGGTCTGGGAAAAAGTTTGTTTAATCCTTTAAACTCAACAGAGAAATCGTATTTGCATGTGAATCATCACAGGAATTGGATATGAATCCACAATCCACCCATCAAAATGCAAATTCATAATCAGAAGTGATATTTTTAGAATTGAGTATAAAAGTGGAATAAGTTTGCATGAGTTCCCTCTGTACATTTTATTACACAAGCATCGTAACAAAATCTAATAAAAATACACCTCCATGAATGCCAATACTACAGAAAATTTATACTAATGCTAATATTGTGAGTGCCAATAGAATTTTGAATGCGTCATTATTTTGTTGGAACTCGATATGATGATTTGATGATTCATTGATACGAATACACATTTAGAAAAGAGCATTAAACCAAATTTTATTATTTATCACGATTTTTGTTTCTCGAATTTCACTTCTGTGATAGATTTTGCAATCAAGTGAATTTCACTTTCAGTGCGTACCACCATAACTCAAATCATAATTATGCTATACTGAAAATGTTTGCACTCCAAGCTTTAATACGTGAAGAGTGGCATAAAATACTTCACTGACACCTGAGTGTATGAAATATGGAATGCATAAACAAAGTGGGAGCAAACACATTATTATTATGCATCTAAAATAAGAATGGTAAAAGTAGGTACCTCACCTACCTTTGCATTAATATCATACTTCTACCTTTACTGATGCAAAGCTCTCTCTCTGTGCATTGCCCACTAATACTTAGGTATCTAAATTACAGTGTCTCCGTCAGAAGCTTTCTAACCTAACTGTTTTCGTATTTATTTGTCATCCGCATATCTTTACCTTCATAAGTACATCTTGCGTTACTTAACTTTAATTCGAGTGCAATAGCCATCAGAGAGTTCTAGCTGAATCATTTATTTATCCCTGAGACTTCCCACAGTCTGTCCATCATGTCCATCAGTACCGCTCTCTCAGCATGACTAGTTTATATATGGTAATAATAAGTATCCTCTGGTTAATAATATGAATCTGTTGTCGTTATCTGCGAATGATTCTGTAGTGCACAGTTACTTACATTAGAGTGTTATTGCTGATTGCTTGCACTTACTACGGAACATTGCTGAAGAGGTTTTAGGTTGGCCACTAGTGTAAACTATTTGCAATCGCCCTTTGATAAACAATGAGAGAATAATAAATATTATTATCATCTAAGAGTCCTGTAATAAAGTAGTTGTACTTTGTACGCAGAGACCATTAATGCAGTCGTATCGTTAATGCATCGCGTCTGCAGTGTACCTTTTAAAAGTCCACATCATCCCAAACCCAAACTACATACAATACTATCAATACTTCTCTCTACCACATTAGCATTAGCATATGTACATTACACTTACTGCACGGTCATAATTCGAAACAGGTTTTTAAGCCAAACTATTACAACACAGTCAATATCCGACCTTTCGTTGTGTGCAGAGTATCTTCCTGGTGAGCAACTAAATACGAAAAGATAAAGCACATAGACCCGAAAATGTATTAGCATATTCTCTGCATGTATTTTAACTAGGAAGCAGTTGAATCACAATATTTTACCAAGTCATGCACACAATAGACAAACGAGACACAATTGTTTATTTTTCTGATGTCTATGAACGCTCTGCCTGTCGTACTACTACGGATGAAGAAGACGTATAAATATGAGACGTTGAGTTTGAATGAAGGAGATAAAGACTCGGTGTATTCACTTTTCTATTGTCACCTGGCCAAGAATATTTACAATGCAATGAGAACGAAAATAATAATAAGTATCTTGTTTTCTTCTTACATACTTGTTATTTCGACCGTTCCTTTTTCAAATGAAGATCCTACACATTATTGTTTTACAAAGTCATACATAGGGACAAAACATTCTCTCAGAGATTTCCTGACTCATTGTGTGTGTGTCTGAACTACAAAATCTTATTCACGTCTTACAAGAAGACAAGTCTCAACACACCCATTTGAGAATATGATAAATGTCAGATACCTATTGCGTAACAAAGCGAAGATAATTGTACAGAGCAGAAGTGTAATGTCAACTTGAGAAATGTTATTTATACATAATTTAAAGGCACACAAGAGACAGGAGAGTCAGCAGAGTTTTGCTTTAATGCGATGTTTTGAGTTGTTGTGTTAGCAAAAGGCTCATTGCGTTAGATCTCTGAAGTAAACAAACAAAATACCTATACACATAATACGTGAAATCTTCTTGCCAAATATTCTGCGTTGGTATACAAACAACGCAATCTGTCTTGTACGGACATTTATGAGACATCTGAGGTTAATAAAGATTTTAAGGCTCATCTTACTGTATAAACAGTAGGTAGTAACAAATTTATCCCAGGCATATGCCATGTAGGTTGTCGAATTATACAACAAGACATCATTTCAGCTGGTAGTTGGTTTTGTGGTCTCTTCTTTGGTAGAATATATTTAGTATAATAATATAGCATCGTGTAAAATCAAATCACTTTCATTTCATTAAAGGTTTTCCAACTTGATGTTGGTATTCTTTAGTGTGAAACCCACAACGCAGAAATTTCAGCAGAGACTTGCTTATTTATTCATGAAGGCAGTGGTTTTGTCCTTTCATGTTTTGGCCATGGAAATATAAGCTGAATTCATATTTTTCATCAAGTCTGGCAGTTGACTGAGTAAATAAGTACTATCATATGTAAACCGTAGACTATATCAAATATTTCATTAATTTTACGGTAATAATGCCATGCACACGCCTTACCCCAACCCTGACTTACCTAATGTACATTACATGTCAAAAAATTAATTAAATACGTTGTGTTGTTGTGGCTGCTTTGCTTACAATTGATTATGCGTAAGAGAGCTGGTTATTTAAATAACAAAGACACATCAAAACACTGCGCCATGAAAATGGTAGGTATTTAAACTTCATTCATTTCAGTAGTAAATATAACATGTATAGAATAGCTACGCAATTTTCTTTTTTGCATGTCCATTGTTGTAATAAGGGTCCTTTTTGATGTAGACCAGACACCAAACGACACCAGACACAACAAACATTACAAAATTGAGTAGTGAGGTATAGTAATGTCGTCACGCTGTTTAGGTTCATGGTAGAATGGAATCCCACAAACCACGTTTTATTCATTCTATGTGCACAACTAATATTAGCTAATTAATTCAAACTACATAAGAGAACTCATAGCGAATTATTTGGAATACACAGCACAGAAAGTGAAAGCATCTTATAATTTAGGGTTGAGTATTAAAATACCTACTACACAACTCTAAATGTATAGGGCAAAGCAGTTTCATTTGACTCCCCGACCTATCATCATCCTCGCTACCTCAGTTTGGTTAAGAAATGCTTACAACAGTGAAATCTTTGTGAATCTTTGTGTGTGGTCAGGTAAGTGATGGTTGGTGATGCTCTTGAGACATTATTTCATACATGTAACTTGTAGCAGGTACATTTTGGGTTTTGAAAAACATATATCTCTAGGTAGGTACTAGATAGATATAAGCATAGAATTTACTTTAGTACTATTATTACAGCACACAACGATCATGGTAATTACCTGTGAATTTAAGTTGGACACACCATAAGTATTCCACTTTTGCTGAAAGCATTCAGTTAGCTATTATAATATTAACCTGCAATATAATTCGTGTGTATTATTAGTAGATGTAATTCGAATGTATTATTAGATTTAGCACAGTGTGTGGTATAAATTCAGTTTACAAACAATTCTGTACAATTCATCGTTTTGGAACGTTTACAATGATAGTATTTATCTTATGAGTATAATGCAATCACAGTAGCAATGTACACTGACATAAATTTCATTCACTTGTCGAATTTAAAGTTTACTTAAGCTGAGGCATCAACCCAATTTTATTTGACTGAAGCAAATAGTAAATGAGTTAAGTCAAGGCAAAACAAATATAAAGCCATCACAAATAGCATTCATATGGTTATAATACTGTTGTCTCTTAAACCGACGACTGCTGAGTTCAGGTTTTGTTAAAGAATAGATAAGCAGAATATTTTCTCTTTTCATCGTCCTCTTTTGATTTCCTTTTGCACACCGTTTTTCTTCCTACCTTGCGTTGCGTCACCTCACCTTTGAATCTTAGTAAGCGTTAAATGTGGAATCAAAAAGATTAGCTAGGATTGCCACAAAGCTCGTTCATCTTTGCCTAATGAAATGAACTCACGCAACTGTCACTGAAAGGATTCAGAGAGTCTTTTACAAAAAGCATACTGTTCGTATCATCGTCTGTTCTTTTTGATACCACCGTGGCTTTATGCACATGGTGTTCTAAGTTGCTAATGTTTTTATCCATCTACTAGGACAAAGAATTGAATATCTTTAGAATTTACTGTGAAAAGTGAGCCAACCTGACCTGAAATGAATCGTATAATCGAAATGGAGTGAGTATTACAGGGTGAGGGCAATCTCAAATGACATCTTTATGGTTGAGATAGATTTTCTAACTTACGAGTTGAGACATTAAGCCAAAATGAGTCTATATTATTTTATAATTGGAAATACGAGTTGAAGGATAAGATATTGGCTTTAGAAATGGTAAAAACAAAGATGAGAATGAACATATGACATAAATTCAATTCAAGATTGTTTGTTCGAAGAACAATATAGAAACGAGATTTGGGGTTTATTTGTTATTTCAACAGCAAATAAGCTGGCTCTTCTATGTATTCAAAGACGTTTGTGTATAGTATGATTCACTTTTTTCTTTTGTACTGTGTATTATTGTAATCATCTGTCAGGTGCTGGCTGATATATTATTATTGCTCCTAAGTTTCATGCACATAATAATATTGCAACATTAGCACTGCACATATAACAGAGAGAGAGAGAGATGAATGTTGCCAAAGCTAAAGAGAATAAGTTTCCTTTCATTTCCAGATTATTTTTCCACTTCGAGGATTTATGGGGTTAGAGATGTAATTGATCTGCAGTATTAGTACGTGCTGAGATTCCCACATATTCAGGATATTATTTAGCACACATTCAATGCTGTGGCAGTATATTATACCTTTACCTAAATATAGATAACAAAAAGGGTGAAATAATTTATATATATTGGGCAGGCACTCATTACTTAAACTACTAGCTTCAGTAGCTTCTACATGTAATACCTATCTATTGTAATTGTTCTAGAGTTACGCTTAACCAAGAGTAAGTCCGATTGTCGATTTAGACTATTAAGTCAGCTTCGCTAAACGTGCGCTAAAGTGAATGAAGAGATAACTTTTGTTTGCAAAAGCTGGCATTATTTCTACAAGATTCAATGTGGAATATTGCACTTAACTTAGGTATGCGGTATTTTGTTCCCCAGTATCCCCAGCACAAGTAAGTGCACAGGTGCCATGCAACATTTGTACAAGATGAGATTGAAAAATCATTTCTTTAATATAGTAGGTCCTTTTTGCAAAATTGCATGTTTACAACTTATTTAGGTATACATTACATCATAAAGCTATATCACTTTACTTGCAGCTAACCATCTACATCTTTATAAATTGTACTATTGTTATATTTGATGTGGTAATTTTGTAGTAGGTAAATCGTGAATAATAAGCATATAATAGTCAGCATTAGTCCTCTGTGAAATTGACGGTGTATCCGGTGTTATTATATTCAATCAATTTAATATTGGTAATGGTAATAGTGTTTAAAGAAATATTATTTTGTTTGAAAGAAGACTGACATTGATTATAAAAGCAATTGCTAAATTGTAGTACTAATCCCTTAACGGAGTGAATTGTAAAAGGCATTACTGCATTAAAATTTCATGACGGTAATTGAAGGGATTCGAATTGTTTGTTTTGTAACAGCCTATATTTATTTATAATTTATGCAGTATTTCAGTAGAAAATTACATCTAAAACAGATTAGGTAGTTGTTTAATGGTTGTTTAAGTAGAGGAACATGCAAATTGTGAAGATTGGTATTCACATTAAACTTGCATGTCAATTAATAATTCACCGATGCATTAGTGCACTTCACTGATGTACAGTAGCCAATTAATCGTTGTTACATCCATAGTATATAATGTACAAAGTATATACTATTGTTTATGTATTGTATGATTTGTATAGTACATATCATATGGTATGTTAGAAAGGTACGTTAGAAAGAACAAACTTACTAACATACCTAATACCTAATCTACCTACATTTTTTCAAAACTTTTCATAATGTTATAAATGCAAACACTACACTTTGAAATGCTACAGCAATAGTAAATTGCTTACCATTCCTAGGGAAAAGTGAAACTAATGTAAGAGCAAATAAATATTTTAGCTGATGGACTGTTTTGAAAATAGCAAAGAGTAGATAGCATAAGCGGAGAGGAAACTTTGTTTGTTTATATAGACATAAACAAAGCAAGTAAAAAAGAAACTTTGTCTAAGAACTTTAGTGTGTCAAATTTCTTACTGTCGTCCCTTTGTCACTCTTGTTCTATGAATAGATATCTAATCTTGTCGTCTGCCATTTAATCTACTCCGACTGACAATCTAGCATGAAAAATTTCCTAATCATTTTCTAAATATCCCCCTATCGATTTGTATTTACACAGATTTGGGATTTTACCCGCTTCACTAATGCTGCCATTACATCCATTGTATTTTTCCGTCTGTCTCAAAACTCGGAGTTTGCAGGGAGTTTTAATTATGTAGTGTTGATTAATGAGTAAAGTAGATTTAAGTGTTAAAGGACGACGCAAATTGTGTCTTGAAAAAGTGTGACATAGTTAAGTGAAATGGTTGTGTCTACTACACTTGTGCTGGCATGGGAGACCACTCTATACATAATATACATTATGTACACGTAACACACAACTTCCATATCCATTTTATCTATATTTACCTATACAGTATACCATTCGCTTGTAGTATTCATCACAAGTACCAGTATGCGTATATATATGTATGGTATGCTGTAAATATGTGTGAGTTTGTATTTTCTAGTATTTTGTATGTACATATGTGTATATAGAAAAGTATAATAATATTATTACATAACCCTTCTGGTATAGAAAGAAACTTCGGCAATATTATTTGGTAAACAGTAAGGTGTGTTCTTGCGAGTTTTGGAGCAAATGCTCAGGTTAGGGGTTTTGGCACAAGTAAGCTGATTAAAGAGATGTGGTCATGTGGCGCCTGTTCTAGAGTAGTCGTAGTCAAGTAAAGTATAAAGTGGAAGTAGTGTGCTACCACACTCACTCACACTACTACAACTATCACTATCTCTAGAGAAGTGTGTATTACCGTCGGCGTGAGATAACGGCATTGCTCTAGCGTGTGTATTGTGGTGGTAGTTGTAGTAGTAGTAGTGGAGCAAGAGAGAGAGTTGAGAATTCGGCAAGAGACAAAAGCTTCTTTCCAATGTCAGTCTCATGTTAGCATTCAATGGGTGTCAATGGAGTCCTCAAGCTCAAGCTATCTTTGCAACACAACGACAATTTTGTAGGCAAACTACTACCACCACCACGTATAATATTCATATCACATTAAATTTATACGTCTATTAGACTGTATGTAATTGACCATTCGGATTACCTAGGGGCTATATACTAGATTGAAACAATTAGTGATTTAAATCCTTACACTGTCTCTATTTCTCTATCAATATTTCCGCTACATATAACAATAATTGGAGTAATATTACATAGGAGACTTATACAGAGTGCCTATTGCGTTGTACTTTCTACATGCAAGTCTCTTTTGTGGTAAATAGTACTGCACTATAAGGTACACTTGGCGTACTACTACGTTCCTCCTGCTTCTGCTAATAATAAAAATCGATTACAAATCCATATTAATTACCAAGTCTTAATTTGTTGCTGTCTTTTCTCCCGAACTACTTTCCATTGTTTCTACCAATTCAATTGAGTCCAAACTAGAGCAGATGAATTGTTTAGACTTGACTCACATTACTTTGTAATTGACTGCCGCACAAGCAGCAACTAATTTAACTTGCATTGTGTATACACTGTAGGAAGGATTGACTAAATATACAAATACACACATTATACACTTCTTCTGTTTTATACAACGAGGTATCTTTTGTTCTTTCGCCGCATATGAAACGATCCATTCAAATTCATAATAGTATTTACTACAGGACAGTTTTATAGTGACTGTTTGTTTATAGTGTGTAATACCTTCACATAATATTTCTATGCATGTGGAGTGCTACTTTTTGTTATTTTTACTGCAATAATAATGCGCTCCATTAACTTAGATAGACACTAAATTAAACCGTCCGTCTCAAGTAACACAAAAAAGTTTTCGTATTACTTCGCTGTGCGAGAGAACTTGCAAACTTTCATACTTGTTACAGTAAACGATTTTGTCGTGCAGTACCTACGTACGTATTAGTACACAAAGTAAATCTGCGATTTTATTAAATCATGGTACATTATTAAAGCTGAAGTTGAACGGAAGTGATTTTTATTTTCTGTGCCGTTTTTTCTGTGGAAAACTTAGTGCTGTTTTTTGTCATCTCATCTCTGTCTATCGTCTTCTGAAAACATGACATGTGATTTGGTAGTTGTTTGGACTTATTAGAGTGGATTACGAAACTTTCACAAGTCAGTTATACAAATATTCCTACCTCTACTAGAAGCGTCATTGGAAAAACTCGTTGCAATAACAATACGACCATTATACCATTTGGCTGTACAAAAGTTGCGTTTCTATTGACGAAGTTATAATAGCATTTGAATGCAACCCAATAATAGTAGTAACGGGGTCTATCAACATTCAAAGACCTTCAGGTAAAAAAATAATTCATAAGTTGTAATTGTATTATTATTATTACCTCCTGTCTGAACCAGAGTTGCCTTGTTCTACAAAATGTCTGTGCATTCTCTAATTATTCAAGTTTGCATGCAATGCTTTGCATTAATCGCTTGAGAATTATTCATGTATTTTTGGTAAACTTATACTTAGTAATTATTTCTGCCGCAAATAATTGCATCATGGAATTACCTTACAACGTGGCAAGAGATAACTTTAGTTTAGGATTTTATCGTACATTACATTGCATATTTATTTATCCTGTGTATATAAGATAAAAAGTGACGAAGACACTTTTCTGTTCTCAACTTATGTTATCATCTCATGTATATGCACAATTAAATACGAAGCACGAGGTACATGGTGTGAAATACTTCATGCCATGCCTTGCTTTGTGTCTGTTGGTCGCATATCATGACAAATATTATACTTATTGGATCACAAAAATAATCTACTACAAGTATTTCAATTAGATACTGTACAATATCTGTACTTGTACATGTTTTTGCAGACGCGTCTATATAAGTATCTGTCGCGCTAACATCATTGCTTAGTTAGTTCAAAGAGCTATCTCATGCTTAATGTGTAACTGCAATTCTAAATCTAATGGACTTTTGTTCCGAGGTGAAATAATCTTCGTTTGTAATTGTGTATGTTTCAAAATTGCATATAGGGAATAAACAATAATTATTTGCAAGCGTGGGATGATTTTGCAAACATGAAAAATAATAGTGGTAGTAATAACGCTGGCAATAAGTATAGTTACACTTACAATGGTATAGAATCAAATGCGTGAGTTTGAGATTCAGATTTGTGATTATAAATATTTTGTAAGTTATTGCAATATTATTGTTGTACAATAGATGATCAATTTAATTGAGAAATTTTGTTTTTTGTCAATT
Source organism: Pogonognathellus flavescens (assembly GCA_019776165.1). Lineage (NCBI taxonomy): Eukaryota > Metazoa > Arthropoda > Collembola > Entomobryomorpha > Tomoceridae > Pogonognathellus > Pogonognathellus flavescens. The sequence goes on along the minus strand of JABASD010000079.1, from coordinate 82,469 downwards.
GCAGAAATCCGCCATGGTGGAACAGAAGAACAAGAATGGAGCGGCGACTTCTTGTGATCGCCGGTGTATTTTTTGTTGCCTGTGCAGCTCTAATTGTTGCATTGGCATCTTCTAATACAAATCTTCTGAGAGGTACGTTCCGTTTTTAAGTTCATGTCGGAATAATTTCCGTCCATACACCATGGCACAAAGCTTCACCGCTCTTTGGCATCAGTACAGTATTGCATTTGTTTGTATTAACAATTGCATTCTCATCGCACTTGTACGTGTTGTAAACTTGGAATGCAATTTGATTGTTTTGTAACTCTGTATGTACAGTATTTATTTATTTTTGCACGAAGGGATTTTTTGCCTGTTATGGTCAATTCATACATTGAACCATCACTTTGAATATTAAAGTAATTTAGGTAGTCATGTATGTGAATTATTCACACTCTAGTGTGTGAATTTATATTGTACAATACTTTTATGTAATGTAATTGTTTGGTTGAAGATTTTTTATTATTATTTTACTCCACACACTATAAGCACTAGCTGTCAAATACTGTCACTACTCTCGCGAAGATATTAGCGCTTATTGCGTTAGCTTCATTAGCCTACAAAACAGTCATCCTTATGAAATTGCAAAAGGAGACCGTAGTAGAGATAGAGATAAAGCAAAGATTTGCCCACAGATTATACACGGTACTTCTGTACCTATCTATTTTTTATGCGTTGTGATAATTCTCACAATTCTCAGAATGAATTTTTGCAGTCAGCCTCAGGGCATAAGCACGGAGCAACTATTATATGATTTCCATTTCCTATAAATTCAAGCTAATGACAATAATCATCATCATGATGAACACGAACAAGTTTTTTTTGACACACTCTTGCAATAAAATGAATAGCAGGAATCTTGCAGTAGGAGTAATCATACGGTGTTTGTAGTTGTACATTTTTGATTGATGGAACAGGTATCTGTATTTGTACAGAAACAATAATATAATGTGACAGTTATTTTTTTAGTAGTAGAATTTATATTTATTATTTGTTCTTTATGGTTTAAGTGTTTTGTGTGCATTTTCAAATTGCATGTGTGTAAATAAATATGCAAATCGTGTGCATCTTGGTTGGATTCCTACTAAACTACGTAGGCAATCACGGAACATAACCTGTCCTGCGACTTTGAGACATTCACTGTTTGTTGGTGACAATTCTTGTTTTTTCTTGTACAATAAATGTGTTTTGGACAACAGTATTCCCTCTCATATGCAAAACCAAATTAAGTAGAAAAGGATTAAATAGGCATTCATCATTTAACATTTTTTGATTTTTCATGCTTTACCTACTGCAAACAACAAAGTATTTAAATTTTTAATCGTACAAGCGTACTTGGGAACATGTATACTAATCTTTGTTTACACATAGTAATTTATTTGTTTGCTGATAAACATCATGACGTACTTATGTCTGACACTTTACGTAGGATTTTACAACAAGTACGTACTCAGAATACAAATTTTCTCAAGTATTGCTTCAAAATAATCGTTCCTTAAACTGTCCAGACCCGGGCAGGTTTCCCATTATTTTACACAGAGTTTTTATTATGAAATTATTACATTATAAGCATGTGAAACACTATCCACGTGTGGAAATGTTGGAGAAGTTTTAAAATGTATAGCAAATAAGGTCAGAAACTTATGCTATAAACGCAGCTGTCAATTTGTAGTTATAATATAGACAAGGTCCAGCTATTGTAGCTAATAATTATACTTTATTGACTAAAAATGATTTTTCCTGATTTTAACAAAGCAGATTGAAAGCCTGTTTACCCTGTAGCTCAAAAATATGGTAGCGAAGTTAATTATTTTTTATTAAGCGTATACTAATAAGGGGACCTTTGTTTTTGATTGATTACAACATGCTTTTGTTGAAAAGAATTGCTTGAGATATGTGTAGAGAAGGGAATACTGTTTAATTGATGTATAGTCTTGCACCTGGGTGAAATGTCACGTGTAGATTAGTGTATAGTGTATGTTTGTACGTATTGTTCTGGTTGCTGTCGTTGTTGCATGCTTTAGCACTTGGCACTTGCATTTGTTGACAGTTGGTCCAAAATCTGAGTCTATGCCTTCACCAGAAGCTCTCATCGTGAGTGACAATGAAATTGGAAATGGCAAGTCGGAAGCAGCTGTGAAGAAAAATGACAATATTTGCTTTACAAAGGGGTGCGTTCGAACAGGTGAGCATTCATTGTCGTTAATTAACAAAATATTACACCATATACTTTATACCTTTACATAAACGATCGTTTTTCTATAGGAAAATTAGTAAATATATACATAGGAAGTTGTTATCAAATTAATTAAATAGTAGAAAGCAAATTGCAATTAAGTTTCGATTTTGTAGCTGCTGAACTGCTGGCAAATATGGATGATTCAGTAGACCCTTGTGACAATTTCTATGACTTTGCTTGTGGTGGCTTCGTACAAAATACCGTCATTCCCGACGACAAGACACAGATGACAACCTTTGGTATGCTAAACGATAAGTTGGATGAACAAGTAAGAATTCTAGTCGAAGAACCTGCTAAGGAAAATGAACCGAAACCGTTTCAACTTGCCAAAAACTTGTACCAGTCCTGCATGAACAAATGTGAGTACTCATTATTTATTTCCTTAGCTAATTAGCCAAACATGAATTTCAATAACCCGTATTTTCACTCACATTCTTTTACACTAACTCCATCAACAAAGTTTTGGAAAGGAGCTTGATAAATGGAAAAATTTGGTATTAGTAAGCATAAAAAATGTCTTTACACCTTACCAGTACATGTGTAAAGCAGATATTGTAATGTACACTGCAAGAATAGTGAGAAGTATAGTCGCGCACATCATTCATGTAATACAGATACTTTAAGTGGAGATATTTTTAATTGGCTTGTATCGAGTTTTCTTGGTTGTAATTTGCATGTATATGTAACAATAAAATATTGTTTTGAAGACAGGGGAGGCTTATGAAGTTGAGAACAATAAGAATGGATAGAATACAATGCTGTGGTAGATGTAGATAATGAAAGTGAAAACAAGATTAATGAATCTACATCTAGTTGATAGACAGACGCGGAACCAACTGCTCACTAGCACATGTCGTTGAATGATATTATATCAATAATCTCAACATGCCTCTTGCTGTCTTGCTCCTATTTGCTCTTCTTACCATACCACGCCATGCACTTCCCATCAACGCTACCGACAGAATACACATGCAGAATAATCAACCTCCACATGTTTCACTCCAAAACTACTACAATGAAATCATTTCAGCGTAGAGGCAACTTGAATAATTCTATACTAAATTAAAGTTAACTAATATGAAATGCATATTATATACCTAGTTATATAAAATCTGAGGATTCTCACAGTATAGAGTAGTAACAATAATGCATTCACATTCTTTTAGAATCAACGTTTCTACCGTTGTGGGTACTCTAATTAATTTTACCTTTAAAGTGTACATGCTGTTACTTACACAATGGTAATCTTACGTACTATAGATACCTTATGTACCTTATATAGGTAATAATTAATCAGTAATTAATATTTTCTTAGTAGATAAAGAGAAAGATTTAGTCTGGTATAACCGTATAGATATAGACTCAATATCTTAAGTACCTATATTTCTTCAAATCTCTTCCTGACTAATGAAAACTATACACCGAAAAATACCCAAATCAAATTGACAGTGCAGCGTTGTGATTAATGAATTTTCACACTACCTGTAGTACCTAATTACTATTTTTAGCAGCAGAGCAACTTTAATGATAAAGCCGTCATCGGTTTTAGTGAAAATTGATTAATTATTAGATTAAATTAAATTAGATTCAATAACTTGATTAAATTTAGTTTATGAGAAATAATTATGATAATTTTTGATTTTGATTACAGCTCTTATAGAATCACTCGGTCTTGATCCAATGCATGACATACTGACAAAGCTCGGAGGATGGCCGGTTCTTATGGGAGAGAAGTGGGATCCATCAACCTTTACTTGGATTGAGTCTGTGTATAAATTCAGACGTTTCGGTTACTCCGTGGATTACTTTATTGACTTTTCAGTCACAACCGATGTCAAAAACTCCACATACAGAGTTATTGATGTAAGCAAGCAAATTTTGTTCGCTCAATTAGGCTTGTGCTTATAGGAGACATGTTCCGTTTGTTAGCATAATCAGTTTTGTGCATGTTTAATCTATTAATGAGATTCCTTCATGAAGAGGTAAAAAGAATCACACATTGACGAGATTAAATGTATTATGAGTCATGGTAGCATTTGGACTGTTGCGTGACTTCGTGTGTGTATGTATTGTGTCTGGTGCCAGTTTTATTGCAATTTTATGACTAAATACACCTTGAATTTCTCCAATTATCATGATTACATGATCCAATTACATGATGAAACAATGAAACTGGAGCTATAGTATTGTAGTAATGACAATGGCACGTGTAAAATTTGGAATAATTGTGTTAGTTCAATGAGGTTATCAATGCCACTGCGGTAGGTTCGATTTCTTTTATGGTTTCCTTAAAAAGAAATATGACTCACTTGTCAGTGAGAAATCTAACTAATGATTAGGATTTTTTCCATGCCCATAGTGACACATATTGTAACTGGAGAAGGTAATGTAGGTGCTGTATTTTTTAGATTAGTTTTGTGGACCTTATCATGACTTTTTCATGTAAAAATGCTCTCATGATAATGATATTTAGATTAGCATGAAGGAAATGACATTTGTTTGTTAAATAGGAATGCATGTTTCTTGAAATTTTAATGCGTGGGAATAATTTTGGACAATGTTGTAAAAGTTTTTGCAATTTATGTAATTGACAAATGTTAATTCAAGGAAAAAGTATGGGAATTAGAAAAACAATGCTTTAGTTAACCTTTTAGAACAGCAAATTTTTTAAAGTACAAGGTAAATGTCCTTGTCTTATTGAAGTTCAGAAGAACTCGATGTATCCATGAGACTCCAACACGAATGTAATCTCCTAAATCTATAATCTCATCACGTCTCATGTTGACAAGCTTCAACAAGTTCTCTGTTTTAAGTAATATCAATGTAGTTTTTACACCAATCCATGACACATGAACAATAAGGAGAAATTCCAATTATGAAATTGACAATTATTACCTACCTATTGCACTTACTTACGTACCTACGTCTTGTAAAACATGTCTGCTTACTCTAATGATAATTTTATTTGAAATTCCAAACAGATTGATCAGCCAGCACTAGGACTGAGTCGTGAATATTTGATGAAAGGAATTAATGAGCCGGAAGTCAAAGCTTATCGAAAATACCAGGTATAATACTTGTTTTATATCTACTCTAGAAATACAATGTAATACACAACAAAGTAAAACTAGGAAAATCAGGACACATTACTTTGGTAAGTATCTGGAAGTAGGTACCTACTATTCTATGAGAATTCGCAAAATTCCATAGATATAATATGATGCACTCACTATAAACTAATTTACTTCTACCAACTATCAACACCAGCCCAGCTAGACGTACAAACTAACACAGTATGTAACGAAAGTAATTTTAAAGCTTCTAAACTGAAGCTTGAGCCTTTTAAATGTCCCAAGGTCCCTGGATAAAAGATAAATAGAATTCCCTCGCCGAATAATGCCTACCAAACTACAATCATCAAAATATTTGCGAAGAGTTTATTATTGCAAAACTAAAGGTCTGTTTTCCATGTGCAGATGAATCACAGTTGATAAGCTAAATACAGTGTATCTGTATCACATTGCCTATACAACGTTTTTTAGTGTGAAGGTATAAGTATAGTTAAAAAATATTCATTTGCGATTTTTAATAACGTTTTCCGTGAATACTGTTGGATTTTGTACTGTATATAAGTATGTACCTACCTATGATGTAGTGTAATGCCCCGAGCAATAGTTTTTTAAATATATCCGTCTCATATTGAATTGTAATAAAAGATGAGTGTAATTTAGTGAAAACACTTTCCTTTTTACGTGATGATACGTATAATATCTGCACACATAAATACTATTTTCATTAATGTAAATATTACAGATAAGTACCACAGTATACGTAGTTATACTACCACAGTATAAGGATATATTTATATAGGATGCTACCTAAGTACTAAGTATAATGTGAAGGTATTCGCCCATGATCCTGCTCTATTCATATTTTCATTGTTTCAGGTCGACTTGGCTGTGATGCTGGGAGCTGATCGTGCTTCTGCTGAAAGTCAAATGCTGGCAGCTATGGAGTTTGAGAGAAAACTTGCAAATGTATTATTCTAAAATATCTAATTACATTTCTATGTTCGAAATCCGAATCAAAGCCATCTCTTTCCCTCAACTACGTTATTGCCTTATCAAACAATAAGCTATTCATAAGCTTCCTTTAGCCAAATTCAAATTATTGCACATAGACACATTAGGGGCAGAAATCATTCGACCAAACATTCTAAACGTGATGGCTTAGGCTTATAATTTCTATTTCTAATTGACTGCCTCCACTCACTCGATCTCTATTCGCACGCACATTTCTCAATCTTGTGTTTTCTGTTTTGTGTAATCATTTGATCCTTTATAGTTTTCTCTGCCTCGGGAAGAGCGTCGCAACGTTACTAAATTATACAACCCGATGACTATTGCTGAATTACAACAGAAATTCCAGTCAATCCCATGGCTTGAATACATGCAAACTCTCTTACCTGAAAAGGTTCGTTTTTAATAAACATTAAGAAAATAATACTTCCCTTTACTTATACATAAAGACTTTACACACTTCAATGCTCATGAGATGTGTGAAAGCAACTCCTTCAACAATGAATTTATTGTGTGTGCAATATCCATCTTGAGATAAAATAGGTAGCCATAACTAAATCATTTTAATTAAATATTTCAGGTTAAAATTTCACCAGACGAAATTGTCATTGTGACCGTACCTTCATACCTTACCAAATTCCAAAAATTGATATCCGAAACCGAGAAACGGTAAGATACTATCAGAACACTAATGTATTATGTATTTCCGTGTAGCTAATACTTTGCGGGAATTACTTTCCTAAGATTTCCCTATTTCTATGTAATTGATACATGGAAATGAATGTTCTACTACGAATTGAGTGTTTACTGAGTAATGTTTGTATACAGAGTTCAAGCTAACTATGTAATGTGGAGAGCCGCTGCTGCTTCTGTAAGTTACATGAATGAAGCTGTCCGGAAATTGCAACTTGAGTACACAACAGCATTAACTGGAAAAGGAGAGCGAGAACCGAGATGGAAGGAATGTGTTGGAGTGGTTTCAGCAAGGTCTGTCTTCAGTCTTCATATTTGATGTACTTTTAGTTAGTTGATCTTCGGAAGGAAGACATCATTCATCTTTGTCAAATGAGTACAACTAATTTTTGCCTGGTTTATCTGATTTTTTACACAGTCTTGCAAACGCAATAGGATCTCTCTACGTTCGTCGTCATTTCAAGGAAGAGGCTAGAGCAACTGCCCTGGAAATGGTCACGGACATCCGAAAATCTTTCTTGGGAATTCTTGACAACATTGAATGGATGGATGGAACAACAAAGTGAGTTTGTTTGTATACCTCTGTAACAAATATTGCTCGGGCCAATTATTTAATCAACCCGAATGTTTGGTAGACGAGACAATTTGACAGGGGGAAAGCAGCGGGCACATTATACACACAGTTTTTGAAACATGGTTATTACTATTGCTGTATAAAATAAGAACGTTGTAGTTTCATTAGTACAAACTTCATTTTTAGCAGGAAAATGTGTATGGGAAGCGGAAAGTCTACTAAATTCTATTACATTCTCTAGAGAGTCATTCTGTTTGAATTTATGGGTTATTTTTTGTTATTACATTTAAACTGTTTAAAGTAAATGTTGTTCTCCGATTTTATCCTGTACAGGAGCCGAGCTTACGAAAAAGCCACTTCGATGGAGTCTCACATCGGTTATCCCAAAGAACTCTTGGATAACAGTAAGCTGACTGAGCTTTACTCTGGGGTAAAGAACCATTCCAAGATTAACTTAAAAATTAACATTGTACATTTGTTTTGCTGATGGTGCTTTTTCCTTTAATTTATTCAGTTGGAAATGAGCAAAAGTAGCTACTTGGGAAATGTACTTAATTTGACAACATTCGGAACCAACTATGCATACAATAAGTTGAGAGAAAGAGTAAACAAGACTGACTGGATCTCACATGGACGGTAAAGCGTTGTCTATTACATTAACGATATTTTTCCACCTACTTTTTTTAAGTGCCCTGTTTGTTTTTACTGATGTTTTTACTGAATATATCTTTGTCTCATTGCAGTCCTGCTGTCGTAAATGCTTTCTACTCTCCATTAGAAAACTCCATTCGTAAGTACAAAAACAATCTGTAAAATTACAAGCGAATGGATGTGTTTTGCTTTGGTCATGGCTTTTCTACGACTACTAAACTAAATTGCATTTGATTTTTATTACTCGAACAACAGAGTTCCCAGCCGGTATTCTTCAGGGAGTTTTCTTCGATAATGATCGTCCAAGATACATGAATTACGGCGCTATTGGATGGGTTATTGGTCACGAAATCACTCACGGCTTCGACGATCAGGTATGTAAAAGCGATGATTAACTATACTCGCCCTAAGTGAAATGATGTGCCTGACAGAATTTCAAATTGTATGTTTTCTTTATGTATATAGGGACGTCAATTTGACAAAGATGGCAACTTGTTTGACTGGTGGGAACCAACTACCAAAGATGCATACCTAAGAAGAACTCAATGCATTATTTACCAGTATGGAAACTACACTGCAACTGAAGTCGGTCTGAAGGTACCTACTTTACGTTACTTTCACATTGATAAGTCTTCTAAAGTCAAGCTGCAAAGTGTGTACATTAATATTCCAAGAACATGGGAAAAATATTCTGACATAATTTATGAATTTAATGTAGCTGAATGGAATCAACACTCAAGGAGAGAACATTGCTGACAACGGGGGCATCAAGGAGGCATACGGCGCATACCAATCATGGGTAGAACGTAATGGTGCCGAACAAGTAAGTTGACTATATCAGACTATTACATTCCTTATAATCAAATCTTGCAGCAAAATTCACTATTTCAAAAGTGAATGTTGCACCACACATTTCTTCTCGTAATTAATTATCACAAGGCTAACGAATGTCATTCTTCTGTCCCCTACAGATGCTCCCTGGATTAAATTATACACAAAACCAATTATTTTGGATCAGTGCTGCCAACGTATGGTGTAACAAATACCGACCTGAATCTTTAAAACTTCGTATTTTAACCGGAGTTCACTCTCCAGGAGAGTTTAGAGTACGAGGTCCTTTGTCTAACATGGAACAGTTTTCAAAGGACTTTAAATGCGCGATGGGAAAAACAAATATGAACCCAACAGATAAATGCTACGTTTGGTAGATATCAGATTCTATTTTTTATATTAAAACTACAAAAGACTTCGGAGAATTCTTGTTCGGAAAACTAAAATTAAATACCTACTAAGTAGAAAAGGTACTAAATAATAACAGAGATGAAAATACTCGTATCTCACTAAACTGCACCCACTAAAACAATCTAAGAAATTATCGTGACCTAAATGATCAGTACTTATCCGTTTTATTCCCTACTACATTTCAAAGTAGGAAGTATTATTTCCTTTTGAGCAAAAGAAGGAAAATATAGTTCAATCAATGAAAAGTTTTACATTAAACATAGGTAAATGCTACTACTATCTCACTACATGTTTCTCACCAATGACTGAGTTCCACTTTACATGAAATACTGAAAATTAGCGTTCGTATAGAAAATACTTCACAGTTTAATAATAGAGAGTATGATAGAATACAGTTGAAAGCATTCAATTCAGAAGATAAAAGAAATAGGAAAAAAGGGCTCCTAAGAACAGAACGATCCCTTGATGTCACGGGTAAAAACAATTTTCTATTTCCGAGATTAGGTTGTTACTGTTACTGCTACTACGACTGTTCATATAATACACTTAAGATATAATACACTTAGGTAATTAATTACCTGCTACACTTAATTAGATAGATGTAGCTAGAGACATCCGCAAAGCAACTGAAGCAGAAACTGCACAATGTTAATTTATTATAATCATGATACATAGTGATATACTTTATAGGTAGACTGTGGAGTTGTTGTCAAGTACCTTCCGTATAAGGCTACGGAATATAATTTACATTTCAAGTACCTTTACCTTGTAGTAAGTAAGAATTATTATTGCTTGATTTTTTGTAACGAATTGTGTAACTCCATGTAAAAGCTAAGGAAAGTAGATAGTAGCTATAAAGCTAATTAATTGTTAAAGGCAGAGAGTTACTTCCTGTGTGTTGCAGGATCAAAATAATATAATTGTGAAATATCATAGTTATTTTCAATCTCCGGAAAAACTACGGTGTAATTGTAATAACAAAATTTCATCTCATTATCGGTATAAATAAAAAGAAATTTGACGCATTTCCTTCTGTGTATGGCAAACACCACAACTTTAAGAGTTTGCTCATGCCAACAAAACAATAATAGCTATGTATAGAAATACACATGCCTATAGGTGTAGTTAAATTAAAGTACTATACCTGTATAGCACATTTATAAAATTAATTGTTTGTAAAGATTGCCTAAATTTCATTATAGTAAGTTTCCTCCTAATAACGAGATTATTATTTATATTTAATGTTCTAAAAATATTATTATAAAAGTTTAAATTGTTATTTGTTAGAGTAGAATTTGGGAATTTGAGAATTCGAAGGAAATTCTGAGTAGGTAATTTACTGCCATGAACTTAGCAGTTGAATAAGTCTTTTAGGGGATTGATGTAGAATGAGGAGGAGGATTCTAGTGTACAGAGACAGAGAAAGGTAATTACTGTGGTGTAAAAGTTTCACCGAGTGAAGTATTTTTTGCTGAGCTCACTCGCTACTAATTTATCAAGTAAAATATACAGAATGAGAAAACAAGGTCTTTTAAATAATTGTATGTAATTAGTGTGTAATTGTAATTATAGATTGTTGAATCAAATCAAAGGGTTGAAATCGATTTAAATTGACCACTACTACGTGGACAATTGTCGTTTTGGCTCGCAATAGTATGTACCTAGTTAACACATGTATTGTATTGTATAAAATGTTTTGATGCTAGTAACTTAGAACTTTAAATGATAGGATTTAATAATAATTATAAAAAACTTAGTATGAAAGAAACTCTTTCCAACATTATAAAGTAAGAGTACATTACATATTACGTGTTTACTACTACTACTACCTTCAAGAGTAGACCGAGAGAACTATACATAGTGAAATACGGTTGAAAACTATTATTATTTGTAGTTTATGATTGTGATTAACAATAATTTCAACGTATTACTTGTAAAGTTATTGTTTTAACTAACGTGTCAATCTACAGTGCCAAGCCACATTTGCAACAACAGCACTCAATAAACACTCGTTTTTATTATCCATACACCTATGCATTGCTTTCATTTTCTGCCCATGGATTTCATATTTCATTTCATACTACAAAACAGCTTAAGGAATTTTTCCTAATTTTAAATAATGCTCCATGTCTCAGTCTCACCAACTGATTAATTAAAATTCAGATTTACGATGCAAAATCTATTGAAGAATTAAGTTATAGTTTGACAGATTTATTATTTAGTTATTAGTCTTACTTTTTCATTTTTTTCTCTACCAAAATTAATATCAACCGATATAAAATGCAGAGAAACAAAATTAATACTATTACATCAAGGTAATTATTTCCAATTGCAAACACAGTTTACAAAAAGGAGTTTTTCAAGGTAGATGTTGATACATAGAAGTAAATAGAAGAGTGGATTTCTCTGCTCTCCGATTTTAGTAGATTATGCTAATACAATAATATATTCATATCCCCTTCATTTAAAGCTACGTTTTATATAATATACATCGATGTAAAATACCGCAAAAAATCAGATCTAACAAGAATAAAGCTAATCCTATCTAAAAGTCACAAAAGTAGGTACTCAATATCAGTAATTTACTTTGGAATGAAATGTTGACGTACTTTATCGTTTTACTCGTTCAATTTCTTCTACGATTGATAACAGCCGTTGTTTAGATTTTTTGTTGCCTTGCAAGGCACAGTTTACTAAGGCATTTAATTGTTTCACGTTGTATTCCTGGAAATAAAAAATATGTGTTCAGTCAGTCACTTTACTTGAAGGGTAATAATAATAATTACTAAGGAATAACCGATCGATTAGAAAAACTTGGTACAATTTATGAAAAAGCTCTAACCGAATGCTTCTGGAGCCAGTCTTCCATTATTGTGTCTGGCATGTAATAGGCTTTTACATAACTTTCAACGTATTCTCGGTCTGGCAGACCTTTAACCGATACAGGCGAGATTTTCTCTAATTTTGTTAAAAATTGTGTAAAGTCCAACTGCATCAACCCGCGTCCTCCGTTTGAACATTTTTTTGCATTCGAAAAACTGTACATGTCAACATAAACAGCATTACACATTAAAACTAACTGTATACCTAATTCTTTTATTTACTGTTAGTGGTAAGGCACTACGAGACTTACCCTTCAACAAATGTACGACTACAAAATCGGAAGATTTGCTCCCAAATTATGGAATGAACAGACTCTGGAATGATGACTCTGTCAGAAATACCTCCAACCTTCATAGCAAACACTTGCAGGTGCTGCAAGAATACAAATAGTTATTGTTTACAATTCGGAAAACCAACAAATTATATACCTGAACCCAAACACGTGAAAAATTATACTTACTCGCAGTAAAACGTCGACGTAATTACTGTGCTGAGACATAAGATCTTTTACTTCCCAATTTACTTTATCCATAGCATTAACAATAGATTGATAATCCACCGCCTTGCAAGAAACACCAGCAAAAATAGGGCGTCTGAGTTCCAATGACACAATAACGGCCTTAACACACAATTATTCTTTCATATTAGTTATCAATGATCATACATATACCTACCTAATTTGATTTCACATGAATTGTACATGTAATTATGTAGTTTACCTGGTCTACCAATTGAGCAATCGATTCCCAATTCGACGTAGGAACGTGGCATTTTATATAAGGTTTAAGTTGGTCCAACTGTATAGCTAAGTAAACGGTAGATTCGGAAGCTACCACTCGCTCTGCCAATCCATGCAGGTCATTTTCATTTCTTAAGTCAATGGTAGGTGAAGGGCACATGTGAGCAACCTACTCGATACAAAGAAACAAATAATTGAGTTGAGTTAACGATACTCCTTTTCATTGAGACACACAAAATACATTAAAGAATACTGCACCAACTTTTCCCGACGACGAATATGGCTCATTGTCTTTCCTGATTAAATTGTCTCTCACTCGTGTTAAGGCGACACGTAATTGAGCGTTAGCTATTGCTTCAATAGTCACATCACCCTATACAAGAATAAAGCAACATCATCAATCATAATTTGCATAGGCAAAATTGTAACATATGACAGGAGATTCTAAGAAAAAGTAAGGTACAAACAAAGGTACAAATTCGTACATTTTCTGAGGCAAAAAATACGAACACAGCGTAAAAATAATACTCGAACAGTTGACTCATGCAGACTGCTACATCGTAGGCTATACATTGCAGCAAATGCATCATGTGAAGGTACCTACAATACAAGTTAATTTGATAATCAGCATACGAAAACCTTGTACATAGTTGGTAGTTTTACAGTTCTCATTTAAAGGTCTTGAAATTAATTTGCAAACGTACCTTCCAAACAGTCGTAAAATAGAAAGTGTGGTATTGGTGATGATTGGAGCTGGATGATCTTCTGAATCATGTCCATCGTCTTTATCACCCTTGTTGTCCTCCTCTTCGACATTGTTGGTGTGGTTTGTATCGTTACTACTATCTGCCTGATTATCCTGTTAATTGTAGAATATTGAATTATTAGTGATGTATTTTAATTTTAACTTCCATTGTTTCATAATGTAATTATTTGGCAGTTTATTTACACTGTAAGCATAAATATTTTCTTCTGAGTCTTCTTTAGAAATTTCAAAAGGGGAACCGGAATGTTGAAATTTGTCAAAAATAGATTGCTTGTCTGTTGAGTCAGAATGGCCAGTTTTATCAGAGTTATTCATCTCTTGCAAAAATTTGAATTCCTGTATTATAAAATTAACACTATATTTATAGGTTGTTACAGTTATTCCTAACAATTTAAATTGCGCAACAATGGTTAATAGATTAATTGTTATTTAATGCGTTATGGTGAAGACAGTGCTGTTTATTACATACCTGTAATTTTGTGCAATCAAAATCGCTTCTAACCGGGCAAACTTGCCAACCTTCGCTTTCCAGAAATATGCGTAATTCGTCTAGTTTTGAATGATGGTACCTCAGAAAATAACGCAGACTAGCTTGTCGAATACAATCTTGCAGACTTTCAGATTCGCTATTGCAGAAATCGGCCCCGACGGATTTTAGACTACACGAGGAAACCATTAGATCGCATTACATTCAATTAATACATATACAATTTACATTATATCGTATAATTTATAGTTTGATTTACTTGTGAATAACAGAAAGAATTTGCATAAATTCGTCAACTTTAAATCCTGTAAAGTCGAAAGCAAGGAGAAATGTCTTAATTTTGGTTTGAATATCCTGCCAAATGTGTGTTGATCCATTGACCAATTTTTGATTTACATAATCTGAAGAATCTTCATCCACTGAAATGATTGAAAATATTTAAATTGCAAATCATTAGGTCATTAAAATCAAGAGTAGGTTATGCGAATTAAAATTAAAAGTAGGTTATGCGTATTCAAATCAAAACTATACAATTACCTATTTCTTGCTGACCATTACTGAAATGCCAAGCGATCAGTTTGTGATAACTTAATAGGATTTTCCACATAGACTTGCATAAATCGACGAGACAAGGGATAAATATTTCTTGGGTCAGGCACTGCGCATATAAAACACACCATTATAGTAACTATCGTGAGAAAGAGTGAGTTATAATTGTACAACAATTTAATTACCGAACATAAATCTTGATATTGCTTCTTTTGCAGATTAAAAGGTTGATCATCGACTCTACAAAGTTCAGCAAAGCCATGAACAACACTGAAGGCCGTGTTGTGAATCGCAGAAGCATAATGCATTAAAATTTGATCCATGCATGTATTAGTTTTACCGAGCAATTGGTAAGCTCTTTGTAATTTGGAATAATGCTTGTCATCGAAATGTAAACAAACCTGAAATTGATCAAAGTTATAATTATCTTTACAAGTATGAAGCGAAATCCTCTAATAATGAAGAATGTTTTATTACTTTCGACAAAGCAACATCCAACTGTTCTTCTGCATTTTCCAAGGTTTCTTGTAGTTTTGTGGACAATTCGGATATACATGTAAAATGGCTATAAGTTACTGCTGCTTGTTGGCATTCTAAAATCAATTGAATGGCACCTGGAAAATCATCTTCTGACAGCAGCTCTTGCAGTCGTACCTCAGTTCTTTGCTGCACAAACAAAAATTCATATTAAATGTAACCCAAGAAGATTAATTACTTTCGTTTCCATTAATATGACACAGCTATGTGCATGTTGCCAAAAACGAAGATCGTAGTCGTAACTGACACTTACCAAAGTATTGATTGTTCTTAAAGATTTCAATAAGCCCGTGGCAACTTGTCTTTTTCTATAATTTGCTAATATTCCTAGACTTTTACTTGTAAACTGTTTTTTGGCTGTAGACAATGCATTCCGACTTTCTTGACACGTAAATATTCCAGCTTCCAACTCATCTTCAATTTCTCGCACTCTACACAATTAGCAACATTAATTGATCACATATAAATATCTATAACAAACAAGGTTTAATAACAACTAAAGAATAAAGAATTTAAACTTGTGTCCACACCTTTGAATCTCGCCCGTGTAGCTCGATTGCTTTTCTAATATCAACTGGAACACCTTTTTCGACACCACTGTTAACTCTTTCAAAACTCTTTGTCGGGCTCCCTGAATGTATTCCCTGTCAACATGTTCTGGAAGTTTCTGTAGTTCAGTCACACAAAATTTGTTATTTAAAATTATTTTTATTAATGGTAATGGTAATCACAGTACACAGTGGTTTATATCAATTAAAGATATTAAAAATGTTACATACTTCAAGCTCATATAAACTAGGATCAAAACTTTCTGATGTGAAAAATTGCGCATCGATTTCTTTTAAAATAGCTTCATCCGCTTCCGGATCGCTAGGATGACTGCGTAATTCAGCTTCTGAGTCTCGACTAAGTGGTAAGATTTGGACAGACGGAGGTATCAAGGAATTATCTGACGAATGGCCTGAAGTGAGAGCTTTTTGAACCTTTTGTAAGCCCTGCAAAACACAAATAAAAATTCAATATCAAAAAATGTCTACATAGCCAGCAAGACAACAGACAAGATTAAAAAATGACTTTTATACTCTTACCTCTTTTTGTAAAAGATTTTTCAACTTCTTTTTTAAATCCATAAAATATAACAGCGATCCTGGGAACTACTCCTCAGTCTCAGTATGGAATATAAAACTTTGCGTCAAAACAAACGCATTAACAATTAAACTAACACTGGAAGTCGTAAACACCATACCCTTAAATGCACTACTTGCCTTCTACTGTATAATTAATTGCTTGCAAACCAAAAAAATAGAATGAGATTTTGCAATTTGTACCAAACCACTAAATTCTGCTTAATAATACGATGCCAGCCTCAGACCAAAAAACATGATTTACAGATTCCTGTATTGTATTTACGTTTACAATTTTGAGATTGAAAATGTTCAGTGTAGGAAATGCGGTCCGCCAGCTGACGACTAAAATGAGATTGCAGTTGCAGTTGCAGACTATCACAATTGACAATACATGCCTTTCAACTTAAAGTAAGACTTAAACTACCAACTATATAAACAATCTGTCACCGAGTGAAGAAGATACCAAGACACATAGACCAAAAAGAAAGAGATAAGACTAAATCTATAAATCACTACACACTGTACACACTAAGAAACAACTACAAAGGTATACACATATATCACATATATAAACAACTAAAAAAAGTGTTTTAACTGGCAACTGGCCAAAGGGGACAAAAAAGAAATAGCTTTAGCTTATGTTTTACACTATGATACAATTTTCGTTATCCCTATGTCCTGTGGCCTGGAGAATCTGATATAAAATTATGTAAGAAAGAATCCTAACCTAACTTACAACTTATGGATGGCCTACTGTTGGCATGATGTCAGTTTTTCTTGCTTGTCGATCGATGATCGAATATTATCAACGATTCACTTACTAAATCCAAAAATGCAGCACTGAAAATACCTCATAGCTTTTCAAAAAATAATACTAAAGTAATCTGCACACTTTTACTACTAAGATTTCAGTGTTTCAATCTGTCGCCTAAAAATGTACTAATAAACCTAGCAGTCAGGAAAAATATGTGCGATTAGTTGTGATGTGACAGATGAAGAGAACAAAAATCAGATCTTTTGCCAGTTAATGACTTTTTTGATAATTTCTGGAGTTCTTTTTAGCTTGAGTATTCGAAAACTTTCTGTTTAAATGTTTAAATCTTCTTCCAGAAATGTGAAGTTATACTTCCCGCCTGAGAGCCAAACCATACTTTTGTAAACATATTTTGCATTTTGTATGTACAACAAGTACAACGTGCTACTCCAAGGTAAGGTAAACTGTATACGACAGTGAAAGTTAGCTAATTATACTAATAATTAGTATTAATCATGATTCATTAATTACAATTCACAAATTAATTAAGATTACTCTTGCAGTGTCATTGTTAGAAATATTTAACTTTGTATATAATCTTTTTTTCGGGGATTTTGACAGTATGAGCTATGTAACAACTTCATTTCATCTGCATGAAATCTCATCTTATGTGTGAATCATGTTATTCTATACGATTCAAGTCTTCAAGTTGGTAATATTTACGGTACTTTATAATATTTTGGAGCAAGTATTCGTACAAATATCGGCAATACATGATATCATCGGTTTGAATAATTGTTTCATGAAAAGTCACATCCTTTTGGTTTGATTATTTTTAGTACATAATACCTTTATAAATTAGACTTCGTCCGATTTAGTTTAGTTTATTACTTAAGCTTGAGTAAACCATTCTAAAGATCCTTAATTTACATAATGAAGTTTAACAAACTACTTCTAGTGCTTATTGATGATTCACTTCTGTTGTGCCTTTTCCTTCTGATTTATTATTCCAGGAGCGTTCTTGAGTATGAATCATCATTCATATGACATAATTTTGCTACCAGTTTCTCCAAATTCATTTCAGGTTTTACTTCCTGGAAATACTTTGATAGAAATGTCAAGAAGTAAAGTTCAAGAATTTGTACGTTCACTTAATCTTCCTTCTTCCAGTGTATGGGTTTTCATTTGACTTTAAAACACATTATAAGATATTATAAGATTAAGACTTTCCCCACTTTCACATTTAGGTTGATTTTAGATTCCATACTTGGCTCTCTCCAAGTGTAAAAGTTCCTCGAAGCTTAAGATGGAAGGTTCCCTTTAGTTTTTTCATGTGTGAATGTTAGATCTTTTAAAATTGGAATTACTACTTCCAGCACTTTCTTCCATGCCAATACGTCAAACCGAGTCACGTATATCCTGTCTTTCAAATATTTAGGCATCCATTTACTGTTTATCCATTTGTGACGCCTTGTAGTGGAGTGGTCAATTTAGAAAATACAAGATTCAAGACAAGTTGCAATTTTTTATCTGTCTTGAGTTATGTTACTATTTCTATGTCCGAGTAGCTGAGGTGAATAAATCCAACAGAAACACTACGAGGGATGAGAGAGAGAGAGAGAGAGTTTTCACTGTTAAGCGTACTGGGAATTGCGGAATATGTTTGGATTCAGAAAGGTTTCAATTCGATTTCAAATACCTTTCCACTTTCAGTCAGAGGAGAAGGAGACCAAGCTAAAAATATGGAGTGAATTGTACATTAGTCCCAGCGTCCCAAGAGTTAGTTTTATTTGTGACATTTTCCACTATAAAGTACTTCGACTTACTTCTTCCCTTTTATTTTTCCTCCATAGTTTTTTATTATTCTTTGCTTAAAAACTCTTCCTTAATATCTATATCAGTTTTATGCTTTCTACATCTGCAGATTGTGCCAAATTTTTTTAATATTTTCAGTCGTAAATATTATATAAGCAAGTAACTTCTTTGAAATAGTATAAGTTTGTATTGGTTTAGTATACATATAAAACATGTATATGCACATGTACAGATGTACATAGTCAAATTTCTTATTGCTACAATCGAAGCAACTTCTTGTACACCCTGCCAGACTGAATGCAATGGTTTAACTTCCTTCCTTCCTGGAACTGCAGATAGCATTAAGAAAGAACTTTTCTGTGCCATAGTATGCTTAGAAGTTCAGTAAATACAATACAAAGATGAATAGAGTTCAGTAAATACAATGCAAAGATACATAGTAGGCATTGTTTAATATTATTATTTTTGGGTCCTAACAAGTTTCATATATTATGTTGCCTTTGTATAAGCAACATAGTCTTGGTACCTTATAATGTCATAGTGCTTTTATAGGTACACACCCTGCCGATGTTTCAATCTTTCAATTTATTCATACGATGAAAGTCTTGTTAGTCTTGTAGTTACATAATGTGTAATCAAAATTAAGTATCATATAGTCCAAATGTATATGGTTACCGAACCAAAATAATATCGTATATAGTGAATTTCTTTCTTACTTGTGACTTAGCTTTAATAAGTTAGCTTGGCTTGGCTTATTACATAGTATTGCTAATATTACATAATGTATTGGGAAAGAACGGACAAAATATTACGGTCTGAAGTTCAGATTCTTGAGATAAGATTCTTGAGTTGTTGCCGATACTAAAACTTAGCAAAACTCTGGTCGTATACAGTAGAAATAATTTGATTCGTGAATGATTATACTTACACCTTTGGCCTTTCGCCTTTTGTGTGCAAAGTGTACATTCATCTCCAGCTCTGGAAAGAACAAAGTTTATACAGCGAAAGTAACACAGAAAAGTGTATCATTCTTCTTGCTAAAATTATGGCTTTAGTTTTAGCATTAGAGAACAGAAACGAAAAAGCTTTAGTTTAAGCCGTAAAAAGTTGTATTATATTTGTAGTTACATGACGTACATTCTTAAACTGTAGCAGCTGCGACTGGACAGTTGAATTAATTTTTGGTAAGCGCATCTGCTATATAAAATAGTGCCATTTGTAACATCCTATATAGGTTAAGCTTCTTGTTAGTTCGAAATGTAAGTAGTAAAGTAAGTAGGTACTGCATGGTCGAATAATTCATTAATGGAGGTTGGCAAACAGACATCGTTTTTAATTGAATAAGTATATTAGAATTTCTGTGTATTAAAACTGAAAATAAAAGACTAAGAGCTAAATAGACAATTCCAGTCGAAGGGATAGCCCAAAGCTCATTCGAAATGTAGGTACTCTGAAAGGATGAAGATGCAGAGAATGTAAGTGTCGGATTCGTACAGATTATGAATTATGAGTGTGGCGTTTTAAAAGGAATTGCCTCTCCGAGTTATTTTCTGCTCCTCGATTTTCGTATAAAATAATATATCTATTGAACAAATGGCTAGCCAGAACTGTCATCCAATGTAAAGACTAATAAACTACGGTTTTTACGCTACCTACCACCACCTACAGTAGATAAACAGACATCAAGTCACAAGTAGAAAGTCCATGAATTCTATACTTTCTTCTAAAGAAATATTTATAGCAAACCAAAATACATAAATTCATATCGTCGCATTTACTTCTAGCACTTTACACTTCCATTGCGGACGCACTACTGTACTCCGAAAGGGAAAGCACACGCTGTAACGAAAAAGCATTGTGTCGCATGCAGTAGTTGTGGTGTAACACAATTACCCGGGTTCTGTTTTTAAGTTAAACTCTTGCATGGTAGGTAGTATATTGTAAGCATCAAAAATACAAGTCAAAAGCACAGTCTGTTTTCATAGAACTGTTGTGACAGAAAATGTTTTGTATTGCTCCGTCCTGCTGTGCTTATGCAGTCATATTAATTGGCAGAATAAAAATAGAGTCGCTCAGAGTAGATGGAACTTCGGAGTGCGCCTATAATAATGTGAGAGGTTAGGTGAAGGCATTTCCCATAAATGTATAAGTCAATGCAGTAAAGTCAACATGGGCAAATCCTATTATATTTACGGTTCATTTATTTTATTCGTGGCTAAGCCAATTTCTGTCAACTGACAATAATATACGTATCTGTAGACATGAATTATAATATTCCCACAGCTATAACTATCCATAAAGATTGCATTTAATGTGTCTGCTTTTCGTATATTTCCGTCACGACAGCTACAGCCACATATTTTATTACGCATAGAAAAGTCTCACAAAAACTACACGTTTATATTTCCAACCTATAACTTAGAATTTTTTAAGATTTGCTGAAGCAGTTTGGGTGTAAAAGGGTTGCTTATAATATGAATTTCTAACGTGTACTCCTGTACATCTGTGAACAGCAATGTAATTGAAAAAACTGTATCATACAATCATACAGATTGTGGCGTAATTGAAAAATATATTTCACCAACCCCACTTTCGAAAGATTGTTATTTAATAATGTACCAACATTATTAAGTAACGAAGTTACTTTATGGATAGACCAAAGCTGTCCGTCCGTCCTTCTCCACGATATTGATATAACATAACTCAAGAACGGTTTGAGATATTTTGACCAAAGTTGGTACACGTACTAGTGAGAACCTATATGAAACTAAATTCGAAGATGGGGTCAATCAGTCAACTCCTTCATGACCGTTGAGAAAGACTGCTGTGTCAGTACAGCCTCAAATATTCAATGCATTCTAAATACTAAATTATGTAAATTTCACTTACAATGTTTGAAATCGAAGATCATCAACTTTTGAATTGGGAGACCAATTCTATAAATCACTATTGTTGTTAATACATCTAGTCAGAGCAGTTAGTACTAACACACAGTGTCGCAGTGGACATAGTCATGTGACAGTTAATGTGACATGTTACTGTGTCATAGTTCACAACACTGTTCACTTCCTTGGACCATTACAAATGGTTTATTCATATTACTTAAATTAAATTACTTTTGCAGATTGCAAATTCATGTCTCGCACCGTTGTGGTTGATATAACATAAAAAATACCAACACGATATTAAAAGAGAAAAAGCTACACGAAAGTTCATCGAGTTCGTCTTTTTGTTTTTGTTCTTAACAACTCAGCGTTTAACAGCAAGTTGCAAATGTGCCATTATACTTACAGGGCTGCACATAGCATGTTATTAATGTACACATAATATTAAGCAAAATATAGACCTCGCTTTTTATCAGGAGCGAAGCCATGAGGAGTACGTCTTGAGTTGGGAATCAAGCAGAGTGATAGAATGAGTGAAATATAATACTGTGTCAACAATATTCGCTACAACAGTATGTTACTTTAATCACTGACGCATATAACAGAAAAAGTTTCAAAGTATCCATATGCCATATACGTTTAGTTGCAGTCGACTTCGTTTATGATGCATTGTGCTAATATACGAATAGACCTTATGATAATATATTATGCCTGCATTACCCAGTGCAGTCTTTTATCACACTCTAGTACAGATAATACAATGTACCCCCATTGCATTTGGTATACCTAAACTACATAATAGTATGCGTTACTCATACTAGCACATGGTATAAATAATATTATATCAATATTCAATTCTGCCCTAGAATTTAGTGATAATGGTTCTTTGTGTTCTACTGCTTGTTAAAACTGTCTCACCCAGGCGAAGCACATTGTTCACCGTCACATTATGTTTGGAAGTATGTATGCGGATCACCCACATATTATTTAGCATGTGAAAAGTTCATTTGTGTGTTATATAAAGTACAAAGAATTGAGCTTTGTTAAAGATTTCAGCAGATTTTGACAATTCAGCTTCATGAGATTTTCTATTCCACAGGGAAAGATAGTTTCTCCTCTTTTAGCTCAGAATTAATGGATAGAGCGATCAATTTTTTGCACATTTATTTCTGGTGAACCATTGAGCCTTTATGGCCGTAGTGAGCCACTTGCTAACCAGCCAGAATATGTAGACCATGGTGGTAGCGTTCCCTATGTCCTGTGTATTCTTTATGGGCATTCCTACAGTGGAGCATGAAAAACACCACCATGTCCTACTGGAAGCACACAGAGTGCTACATTCTACAACTACTGGGCATAAGACAGCAACCTTTCCTTTCCCCGCAGCACCAAAGCATTACATTTTCAGAGAAACAGCCAAGTCAAGCCATAGCCATACAAACCAGGCCAGCAGCAGCAACTTAAATGTATGTAGTAGTAGTAGTTGATATTTCTCACAGTCTTTCTCAGTCACTCATGGTCCGTTCCCGGTGTCGGTGCGGTCGATTGGTTGGGCTATGTATAACATCAGCAGGTATACACACACAGTCATCTGACGCAGTCAATTTCAGCAGCAGTAAACTTGCAGTGATATTCTAAATAGCAAAAAAGATTTCGATTTCAAGTGTCATACTTTTTGTTCTGGATATACAATTTGCTCAAACCTAAAAACTAATATTCGATTTCTTGCAGTGCAAAGGTAGACAGAGAGAACATAAACATAACGTAGGTGGAAAAGTGGTGGTGGTGGTGGTGGCGGTGTAAAGGCAGCAGCGTCGGTTTTCTTTTCTTTCAGTTGTCTCCTGCGTCTCAAGTCAAAGCTCAGTGAGTCTCACCCTATACACTCACTAGCAAAAGTTTAGACTGGAGCCAGTTGCCGTCGGACGTCGGATCGGTGTTGTTGTTTCCTCCAGTAGTTTGTAGTAGGTTTGCTGAGAGAACTCTATTTACATTGATGTTTCCACTTCTTCTAAAGTTATTCCAATAAAACGCAAGCTAAGTAAAGCTGACCAACAAATAAAATTGCCGTGTTTCTTTCATATCTGTGTATCTGCTGCCTTCATTGCATATTATTCGGGAAGCCTATAATGTAAGCCTATATTTCTCCGATTGGTATGTGTACAAACAATATCGGTGTCGGTTCGTATCCAGCAGCGCCTTTTAGTGCATACTGATTGTAGCGCACTACAAAATGGAAATCAATCTCAGCCAAAAGCTCAATTTTAACACTTGGAAGCAATTTTTGTTGCAATTGTAGACAACAACGTGCATAGTTATTTGTACTACTTACACTTACAGTATTTGTTTATACGATTGCATTTGTACACAAATGCTCTCTTTGCTCCTCGTGTGTGTGTTGCAGTCGTTTGGTATGTTTGTGTAGTAAAACGGAAATACTACACAGATAATTACACCAACTACGCTGCTGTAGTGCTCTAGTGCTTATCCAATTCCCTATACCAAGCCAGAAAAGTCATAAACGAATGTTTTGTTCACTACGTATGTGGTTTGTGCTCCATTTCTACTAATGGATTTCAAGTGTAGTTTCGTAAAATGTGGGAATCCCAAGAAAAAATAATGTTGCCGAATATCTCATTTGAGGCTTCAACCGTCTGCTTCCTTACAACAACTTGGCCAACTGAAAATTTACACCTTCTCATCAATGGGCATGGATTGGACTAGGGGTGAAAGATATGAGTACGGCTAATTCATCTACGACTCCTACTATATTTAAGGTAACTCACACAGCCATGAATTCTTTGAGTTCTTTAGCTTTTATGGCTTATAGCTAAAAACTTGGGTATTCTAAGCAATAAAATTGTCTGTCAGATTCTAATATATTCTGGAAACATGATATGAATAAATTGATGATGTTAATTAAAGACTTGGCTGATTGTCATATAAAACACATAATGCGCTGCGCTGTTTTCATTGCACTGATACTACAATGGGGCCTGTCAGATAATTTTATCAATAAATGTGAACTATCGACCAATCATGCATAGGTTAGAAACATGGCACATTTACTTGGCATGCACCCAGTGAAATATTAAGACAGGAGATGTTTATTTTCTGCACACACACCAAATGTTAATTGCTGGCTGTCGTATTATGTCGAATCATATTTTATATGAATGTATCCCGGATTTTATAGTGTTGTGTGTATGATATTCCGTGACCGAAGTACATTTTCTCTTCGTTCAGTTCAACTCGCCATTTAAATCATGCTTTCGTATGTAGTGAGGAAGCAATATGGAGATCGTGCCGAGTGATTCCTTTTGATTCTTCATTATTACTACTTATATTGCTGCTATGAGACTGAGACCGTGTTCACCCGTCTGTGTCTCAATTTCAGTTTCACTGCAACGCATAATGCAGAACACAAGTTTTGGATTTCTCGCTGAACCAGAGCAAAAAGCAGTTTTTCGCAGCTTATTCAAAGAGGCTGATTTGTAGCCAGAAGAGAACTCATTTGCATCTATCAAATCTTCTTTGGAACAATTAAACTTCTAAAGAGGGAGTAAGAAATGAAACGGAAACCAGCAGTGCATACGAAAACTCTCTTTCCCTCCATTGTCCCCATTTCATTTGTTGTCATTGAATACCGAACGTTGTCCTGTAGACATACAAATGTATATATCCTTCTGTGATGGAAGAAAATTTCAAATAATATAGTTCAGTTCCAATTTCCAAATCCCTCCATACCACAATATCCTCCCATCTTCTATTGTATTCCAAATGGAAAAGACTCCAGTTCTTGCAAGAAGAAGACTGAAAGGAAAAGCTGGAAGAATGGACATTCTGCAGTTCCGCAATTTGTGTTTGTTGGTATAAGATGTGGAAAAGAATAGATGTGTGGTAGAAATAATATGGTATCATGTGTATCCATACTTACTTCTAGTTAGCTATCGCTAGATTACCAAGCTAATACGGAACTCCCAGCTAGAACATTTAATTTTGTTTGCAAGAAATGAACTATTTATTCTTTCGCCTGGATGCTTTAAAGAAATTGGATATTCTTAAGTAAGAGTAACTTGAGATTTCTTTTAACATGACTCGACTGGCAATTTCTCACAAGTTAAGACTAGCAATAAGGTATACGAAGAGTCTGAAGAGTATACATATGTTACATTGAGTACCTAGACATTGAATTTGATAATAGTGGCAAGCAAAGCATTCATAGCGTCCACGCAGAAGAACAATCCATGTTATAAATGCATGAGCGAAGAGTGTTGACTAAAAATGCAGTTGAGTTGACTCTGGGCAAACAGAATAATGTAAAGTTAGAGTACATTAGGATGTAAGTGGGACTTGTGCGGACAAGAAAGAGAGTCTTAGCAAGAGAAAGTATCAAGACAAGATCAACTTGCCCTTTCCCGGACCTCGGGCGAAAAAAGAGTAAAATCTTGCTACTTTTTGCTGACACGAGTAGATTTTTCTTGTGAGGGCCACGGATGAGAAATCGAAAACTTAAAAGTGCTAGGGTTAGTAGTACTCTGTTAGTGCATGGTACTTACTAGTTACTTTATTCCACTACTGCACATAACACTGTACATATCAGTACATGTATGAATGTGCACGATGAAACTGAAACTGATACTCTGCGCCAGTCTCATGCATATGGAACATGTCAGACGTGAATGGAAATTTTTCTTTTCGTGACTTGGCGTATTTATACATAATACATATATTATGACTTTGTCCAAAGAAAACATATTACTGGGAGACTCCTCTCATTTCATCTTTCAAGCTTTTCTTCTCCCTCTCTCTCTCTCTCTCTCTCTCTCTGACGACGACTGTCCTGGTTTTGGTTTCCTTATATTCTCCTGCTGGCTGTGTGACAAACTTTCTAAATTACAGTTCGATTTATTTTTGTCCCTATGACCAAATCACTTTCTAAAAGGCTTCCTATGTACATTAGTCTTTTGCTTTGCTCTCGGGCTAATGTAGTATTTGTGCAAGAACAGAACAACCATAAATTGCAAAGCAGGAAGGATGTTCGGTGAGAATTAGAACCAATGAATTTCTTCCATTCTCTACCGTTCCATTGTGAACCACCACTCTTCAGACATGTGTACTTACTTACTATAGGACTTTATAAAGTATTACTCAAATTGCTTAACTACATTTTAGTATACCAGCCCATATTGTATTTGTCAGATGTGATCAGCTTAACTTAAGTTACAGTTGGTACAAAGGAACAAGATTAACTTTAGATTTACAATGTAGCAGGCATTACTGTAACTGTGTTTCTACTTCTAGGTGTATGTGTGGTGGTAGTTGTTACTTTATTTTCACAGTAACTGACTTACCACTCCACTACCACTATGTATGTCTCGTAATGTACCTACAAGAAAAAGAGAATATCTGATAAACTTCAGCTTAGTTATGTATATACACTTGCTGCAAACTACTTCACTTTCCACACATACTATACCAGCCAATCTTTTATTAAATTGTTTATCCGGGGCAGACTAACTGTGAGCAGTGTTAGTAAGTACTTGCCTAAGCCAGAAGTGATTCCAATGAAGGATCAGCGATTCACGTGTGAACACACACTACTACTACCCTGCCAGAATATATGTTAAATTACATCAGAAAGAATACTTAAACTGATTGCAAATTAAAAAGGCATCAGGTAATTCCAAGTGACGCAGGTACGAATCATGTACCTTTTCGTTTAAACGTAGCTTAGCTACCTATGTGCTATTAGGTATGTCCGAGGGCAAAGCACAGGGGAGTTAACAAGAACGAATTTTGTTCTACCTCATAAAAGACGAAAATTCATATAAAAAATTTACAAGTGAGCGAGTCAGCTAAGCAATGAAGAGAAAAGATGAAAAATTCGTCCATTTCCTCAGTGCGTCGGCAACCCCTACTCTCTCTCTCTCCTCTTGTCCTGGCTCTGTCTGCATCATAAATCAAAATCAGGCCGGTCTACTGTCATCCATCACGGACCAACTTGAGTGAATACTGTGTCACACTCGGGCATAGACACAAGTTACACAAGATCAGGGTTCACTCTTTCACTCCAGTCATGCCTCCAGCATTAAACACTGCAAACTGCTTGTTTCTTGAGAAAAAGATTTTTTTCTTCCGCCAGTATCCACACATACGATGTAATGGTATGCAATGTGCGAGTGCTCTCGTGTTTCACTCAACTGTCATGAAGTACCAAATGATAGGCATTATACTCCCGTTTCTTCAGTAAGTACTACTTATATTTTCCGCAACTGTGTGTTACTTTCCCGGATGTGATCGTCTGTTACGTCTACTCAAGCGAATAAGTGCATCGTATCTAACACATGACGATTTTATAGCTGTGTAGCTGTAACTATGCCGTATAATATTACCAGTGCATAAATAAGTATAGTTTTATAGCGCTCCAGGCTTTATAGATTTACTGCAGTTAAATTTATCTAGTCATCTATCACCAGATCGATGAACAAAGATAGATGTGAAGATTCTCTGCTAATTCCATGCTATATTTTGCACAGGTGACACTAAGCATCCGAAAGGATGGCGAGGTCTGCCCCGTTTACATGAAGCAAGACGGCCAAAGGTTTAAACTGCCCCGAACGCTCAAGCTCAGCGTTGACACTCCTTACCGCGTAGATCTTTCCTTCAAGCCACCGCAAGTTCTCTCGTAAGTACAAACAAACAAAAAAGTTACAAAGTGCTATAACGACAACTTTCTATGTGGTCTCATTGATTAGATTAACCCATTCTCTCTCTCTGAGGCTACTCCAAGTCAACTCTATCTACAGCTGCAATGCTATTTAGCAAGGAAGTAGTAAAATAAGTGGAGACGTAGCACCAAGAATGTAATCCGCATAGTAGACTCCTTTTTTGCTTATTCTGTGTGTACTGTTTAGTTTAGTCATTCCCATTCATTGTTACCCCTACATGGAAACGTATACAGAACATGGACACACGTACGTGTCCATAGAAAAATAACTACCCACATAACTACGTAATCTGCTCAAGGCTGGTTGTGTTAATACAGAAAACAAATATTGTAGCTTAATTTCCTTTCTTTTCTTTATCTTCACAAACCACATCACACAAGACTGCTAGTAAAACTTGCCAAAAATCTCAGATGCCTTTTCATGCAGTACTAAAAAATATAATAGAGTTCTTACTGCGAACTACAAAGCATATTGTGTGGTATGTGGAAACCGTAATATCCATAACATAGGTACATACCTATAATACCTAAGTATATCCCTACTATAGGTATATTACTTTATACAGCCTGAAAATAACATTTAGAAATACAATAGGATGAAACTAGTGGCATAAGACGTGCCATCGTAAAGATCATTTGCCAAATAACAATATCAAAGTGGGTTAGGATGCAGAAACTAAAGAGACAAGGGTTACTTAATGATTACGACTGTGTGTCTTGAGTCCTGACGCGTTTATCTGTTTGTCCAATCTTTCCCAGCTATAGCCTGTGAAACTACTAGAATTATATAATTCACCGTAGTGTTGTAAAAGCAAGGTTTTAATATTTCCAAGGCATAATTCTCTATATACAGTGCGGATATAGAGATCATATATCAAAGGTAAGGTATTATATTGTCTGTCTCTTTGTTTACAATAACATAGCTTGGAAAAGTCAAATGTTAAGAGCGTACACATAAATGTGGGGCTAGTATAGTAGTCGGCTGAAGGTGGTATTCAGACAGGGAGAGGTGATTAATGGGATTTACTCAAGGAAGAAACTTTGCAAAGCTTTCTCTTTCTGCAATGCTCATGTCTTGTGGCTGTTGCGGTATGTCGAGTATCTGATTTGTAAGTTGACTCTACTTTCTTACAACAAAGCTCCAGCTAATCAAAGGCCACTCAAACTCTCACTTATTTTATTTAACTAGGTACCTATTGTAACTACTTTTAGGTACAAAATATTAGCACGATGATGGTATTGATACGCTACGTATGTTTCACAATAGCTATACTTATAGGATTATACTTTGTGTTTTTGCTTTCTGAGGTAGAAAGAAATATATAAAGAAAAAGAGTTTTATGGTAAAAAGGCGTTTTGTGATATGCTGTGATCAGCATTGTGGGACATGACTGGTTGTGCAAAAGTGCTAGAGTTTATTTTTCCTTCCTTTTCCTCATCCGCACGCTTCTCAATCAGCAGTAAAGAAAATGTGGAGGAAGGAAAAACAAGGCATGGAAAAGCATATCGTTTTTCTACCTACACACTTAAAGAAAAAGAAATAAAACTCTTACACGATGAGAGCTACAGTAAAAAGGTAGCTTGTCCGATTGTACTGTGGCTGGATTTGATTTGAGCAGAATAAAGTTGAGGGTATACCGGACTCTAAAGGACGACGAGACTACAGCCAACCTCAAGATCTGCATCAAAAAACAATTTACTACCTCCGTTTGCCTATACCACCTCTACGGCTCATGGATTTCTTTGACTACATTTGAACTTTCTTATTATAAGACATAAGAACAGCTCCGATATTCTAAACCAGTTAGTTCTTAGTATGCAGCATGTGTATTTCTCTCTCTCTCTCTTTCTGCACTCTACATATACTAGAGAAACTAGAGCTAACATAACGTAAGAAATTGTTATAAAATATATATCTTTCATTTGTTGCAAAACATGCCAAAGCCCTGTGGTAGTATTTATATGTCTACCATCAACCAAGACCATTATTTGTGTACAACTCTCTCCCACATATACCTTTCTTGAAAGTTGAGTTTGAGTTTAACTCAAGTCTACATTATTACGTAGGAGTCTACTGCCCTGTCCTTTCCGCATTACTGTAGTAGCAGTGCCGTAGCAAGAACTAAGAAGGTAGACACATTCTAAGTTTTAGTTGAACTGTAATGTTCTAAACCTTTTGTTTTGTTTCGAAATTGGACATGACTTGACTCAGGGAAGTTGAACTTACCTGAGAAAACCACTACTACTATGAAAGTCATAGACTTCTACTGTGTCTAAACATATATTCGCTATAAACAAATGTATGTAGTAGCCGAATTTATATCTGCTAACGAGTACCTAAAGAACATTATGTATGTATACAAGTTTGCATTCAATCTGATACAGTATGGGATACCGTGAACATGACTATGTTATATTAACCCTATGGTATTGTATTATCTATGGCTATTCGTTTCGGGAAAGGGCCATGCAAACTTAGAGTAGTAGAGTCGTTTCGTATTCCTGTTTCATGTGTTCGTAGGTTTAGCAGTAGGTACTGTTGGTACAAGTAACTCTATTTCGTGTACATACATAAGTCGTCATTTAGAAAGCATATACCTACATATATATATTTGCGTGTATGTGTATAGTGTTTGTGTCCATGTTAGATACATTGTATAGATACCAATAATAGTCGTGGTGTGTAGTACAGTAGTATATAGTTGCACCCAAATTTAACATTTCACATTGCATGAGTCCACGTCGGAATGGACTCTTAAGCTTCAGCTACTAACATTGACTGACTTGACTTTAATATGTTACATTTGGGTTTAGTAGGACTAGTATGGACTGAAAGTTAAAGGAAACAACGCCTCGGTCAATAATGCCATTCCTACCTCAATCTTCGCTATCCTATCTTTTGTGTTGAAACTGAACCAAGTACAAGCTGAGCATTGACTTCACTTTCTTTTCTGTGTTTGAATTAGTTTAGTTTAGCAGCTATACTGTTTCATTTCAATGTTCAACTTTACAGTTTCTCTCCACTTTCTCTCTTTTCTTTTAGTATTTCGTAGTCATCGTGGCCATCCCGAGTAAAAGCACACATATAGAATTTCGCAATATAATACTTTGTACTCTCTCGAGGTAGTGGCAGTTAGCAAAGTAACTTTTCTAAGACGACGACTACTGTTGTAGTCCAATGCACTTTTGGTGTGATTGTTCTACTATGTAGTATCTGTATACATACGTTTACAAGTATTGGTGCTATGCATAAAATGTAGCCTACTTACTGCATGCAGTACACAGAAGGAAAGGACGGACACAGAGGAAACCAAAGGTTTTCTCTCTCTCTCTCTTGTCTCCTACTTTCTACATTAAGTTAAAGTTGAGTGAGACGAGGATTTGGCTCCTT
The DNA here is from genome assembly GCA_019776165.1 of Pogonognathellus flavescens. Taxonomy (NCBI): domain Eukaryota; kingdom Metazoa; phylum Arthropoda; class Collembola; order Entomobryomorpha; family Tomoceridae; genus Pogonognathellus; species Pogonognathellus flavescens. The sequence continues at coordinate 50,292 of JABASD010000079.1, read as the reverse complement.
ATCAAAACTACATGCACACGCATACATTTTGAATCAGTATTCCGAATTAGGTAGCACACTACTACTAGAAAGAACGGATATATACTTTGGAACTATTCACATTCGTATATATTTATGTCTTTTTCTCGTTTCGTGTGTGTGTACTTTGCGACTGAAACGTTACTGTTGCTTGCATTGCTACTTTGTATGGTATAACAGTGGGAGTATGTACTAGAACCGCATTACTTTTCTTCGCTAATAGTTCAGAGTGAGAGTATTGCAGCCAACATATGGGTGTAAAGATACTACTGTAAACTAGAAGCGTACTTAATTGGTAAGTTTCTTCATAGGCAGTTTGTACTGGAACCAGTAGTGGTACAAATAGAGTGGCTCTGACAAAGCACTACAGTGGTAGAACAGCTTGAATCTAGAATTAAAATGTAATAGTCCAATTTTACGCCTAAAGCTTGGATTTCGGAATCGTGTAAAATCCCGGGTTTCCATAGACAATTTTCCTTGGCTATTCCGTGCAATATTACATTGTGCTGCATAGGGGAGGGAAGAAAAAATGACATTTACTCAGGCAATGAAAAACTTCAATATTTAAATGCAGTACAAACATGGAACATGCAGTGCATGTAGTATATGTAGGTGTAATATACTTTTACCATTTAGGTACATTTTCTTTTGTGTTTTGAAACCTACTACCTACACTATAGGAGGATATTTAGGTACAGAGTAAAGACACAAATGTAGTACACCTACGTTCGTGAAGTGGAAAACACATCCTGCATGAAAAATCCAGAAATGACTGGGTACTTTGCTACAATATGTACAGAGATTAAATTTCAACTTGTAAAACGTCAATTGGCAGGCAGGATGAAAGAAGCAAAACCTTAATTCTCCATTCTAAACTTAACTCAGCGTTTTATAAACGGAAATAAATGCTTCACTTGCTTTAATCAATAGTTATATTACATGGTCAATCGTTCGCTACACCGTGTTACACTTACACTACAATAAACTCGTGCATGGACTCCTTTACGATTGTCCTATTGTAAAATAAATTGTTATGCCTGCGTCTAGGTTTTTGGTCTGTTTGGTGAATATAACTGTGCTATATGGTTTGCTGTTTGTGTTCGTCTCCAGAAGTTCAGCTTCGTTCTTCGTAGTATGTATCGTTTGGCTTGTCTACTCTGTGTACCTACAATACATACATTCGCAAGGTGCATGTACGGCATTCACTATACGATTCTTACCTTCTACTTACTGTGTACACAACACGTATGCGAAAATGTTCTTAAACACACCAGTATAGATTTCCTTTTTGTTCTTCTAGTAGTGTGCGCTATTATTTTATTAGAGCTGTAGCAGCAGTAGTAGTGGCAGAGTGTTGTAAGAGCAGGGTTATGTCAATACTGCTACTTCCACCAGGATATATATGTGTAGTATGCAGTACGTTTGAACACAACTCGACTCGCAATCGCTAATAGTGTCGTAGTACGTGCTTCACTTTCAATTTAGCCCTGGCAGCTAAACGTGAAAGTCTACGGAGGGTAAAGTACAAGTAGGAGTGTAGAGCACGATGAAATGAAGGTATCATGCCGACTGGAATGAATGCTCTGAATGGTTCTGTTGTAGTATTTATGTATATGGAATGAATGTACATGTTGAAGCCAGTGGAGTGAATGTCCGCATCGTATCTGGCTTGTGTCTGTTTGTCTCCTTTGATGGAATGAAGTATACATGGTAAGAAAGAGTCGTTGTGGACTACGGAAAGGGTAGACCTAGTACAAGGAATGACGAAGAACAAGGTAGTCGTGTATGTAGACAGGCAGCATAGCTAATGCTTACGTAATGTACGATTGTTGTAGTATTTATACTAAATTCTTCATAATATTATGCTTCCCGTATTTTGGTAGGACGGTTTGAATGCTTGGAGGACATGGCCGTGTATGGTAGTAGTGGGTTTGTATAGTCATTTGAAATTTGAATGTGAGAAGCAGGCTTTAGAGGTGGTGTGCTTTGTTATTCTGTTATTCATGTTATGTGTATACGTTTTGGTGAGACAGTAGTTTAAGAATGAATTTCGCTTTTGTCATTGTTGTGCAGCCTGGAATTTCTCGTCTATCTGTCTGCGAGCGAAAATTTTTTCGCTGTAAGTGAAGTGAAAGCATTATTTGCATAGGAGATTCCCCTCTCGCTCATTTATCTCTCGGTATTTGAAATGAAATAGTTTCTTTATGCTCTTCCTTGTTCATTTGTTACGGGAAATAAAGAGCTTGTCTCATAGCCATGCGTCATTGGACAATGTAATAATGAAGGGCACAAAATGAGTGAGTCGAGCAAACTTTAACTTGTAACTACTTTGCCTAAATGCTAACAAAATACTACAAACACCCATAAGGATTATTACAAAGGCTGCAAAGTTTTTCCTATATTTTCTATGCGGGTATTACTGTTTACTGGTAGATTACTAGATTTAAGCTGTGTGCTGAACCGAGCCAATTAAGGTACGAATACTAGTCGTTGGGGCGTATATTTGTACATATTACTATAGGTATTACTTACTATTGTTCGTTAATACTAGAAGTGGAAGGAAAGGTATGGAGGACGTGCCGGATGAATGTGTATATGTGATACAGTATATTATAATTCATTTCATTCCGGTAAAATTAGAGCAGACTGGTGATTTGCTTTGCTATTCCAAGGTAAATAGTTAGGTAACTGCATCGCAAACAAGTCACGATAATAGCGACGAAAACACGAGTCGTGTCGAGTACGGACACAATGCATGACTACTTTTTACTTCTCCTTATATATTGACTCTCGCAGATAATCTGTATTCTATACGAGCATTATTTATCTGTATTTCAAATTCAGTGTTCGTTTCCTTTCTACTTGAGCTGGGCCATTAAAAAGCTTTATAGTGAAAAAAATATTTAGTTTAGATGGTTCGTCCGTTAAAAGGAAAATGCTTCTGTCGCTGTCTCCTGAGTACCTAAAGTATTTCCTTTCATCAGAGAATTCCTAGTTTTTCGCTGTTGTTGGCCGGATAGGAGAATTTTTCTTATTGTAAGCACTTTCCTCGAAGTCGATACTTGTATAGTATACTTGTACTTATGTACGCTCGAAGTAGATGTAGAATGTTCTTGTCCAAGTTTTTGCTGTAAAAATGCGTACGTACTGGGTATTGCATTGACATCCAGCCAAGCAACTACAAAAGACATTTATTTTATTCCGCTTGTCACAAAAATCGAAAGCAGTGAAAGCAAAAGGTTGCCAATAATAAATACGAAGTTGAGAATGATATTACAATAACTGTTGTGTGATATAACACCAACGCTATTGCAAAGCCAAGTCCGTGTCACAATTTTTATTACAAACTGCAGGAGCATGATGCGTACAAGTGACACTTGACATTCTCTAATAAATAGTAGCAGCCGAATGCAACAAAGAAAAACAAGAACGAATACTTGGTAACATACATCAATGCAAGGGAAAAAGTCTACATAATAATAATCTGACAAAGCACAACCTAAACAGAAATTCTCTTTATCTCTTTACATCATATCAGAAACAGCTTCACAAAGGAATCCACACCACTTTTTTTGAATAGTCAGTAGTTGGATAGCCCATAGTAAAAAATAAATTCATTAGATAATAACTAAATTCCCTTGCACTTCACTTCACCCTATGCGACAAAATATTTCATATGTGTTAAGGTAGCATCAGCCAAACCCAAACTGTGCCATTTCTTGTTAATGCATCGCTATGTACCCGAAAATGCTTCTTTTCATTATATTATATTTCATTCTTTATCAACCATCATCATATTCTACGTAAACTTCCAAGCAAAAACCTCACAGAAAATATCTACACAGACACACGATATAGCTTGTGACAACAACTTGCAGTGTATATATACATTATGCTTCCATGGACATTTATTATAAACAGATACAGCCAGGATATTTCCTTGTGGTTACTCCGAAGGATATTCTATATCAGTTAAGTAGTAATAATAATATTTACAGTTTGTGTAGAAGTAACCATGTGCGTGTACTGTACGTTCGGGTTTTGTGACAAGCAGGCGGGAGCTCCATAGAGAGAGAGAGAGGCAACTTAAATTCGGGCTATTAGTATTATCAATCATCCATGCGTTAACGGGCATTTAGGTTACTTTTGCAGATAGCCTGAACGTTCCAAAGGCATAAACTACCATATTTCAACCGTAGTACAATAAGTTTGTACGTAAATCAACCCGCATTACATTACCTAACCCTAACCCTTTGTTTTGATCATCATCGGACCAATTCTACAATACTGTAATGCGCAATGTATTATTTTATTCTGTCTCTCCCAGTGAAAGTACCCGACATGCAACAGACGATATTTTTTGCCCGTATATATTTTTTGCTGCACATTGTAATTCCGTTTCAATTCAAAACACAATGACGCATGTCAAAGTCTGGTTTGTGATTTCTATTGTTATAAATGATGATGTGGGCAGAAATTAGTCACGGATGGTTAACATATATTTTACATCATGCTACACATGTATCCAAGTATTTAGTTGGCATCCGCAAGGAGTACGCTCATAGAACGCCAGTGGTGCATAATGATGGCGGTGGTAGGTTGTCGGAGAAAGTGGTTTGTACAAGAACTGCAGCAAATACAAATATATGGGAAAGGTATGCCTACTGCAATAAATCAGCATTACCTCAGCACTGAGTTTGTCGACAGGTGAATATGGGTAAGAAGCACTTTTGCTTTTGATCTATTGTTGTTGAATAGGAAGATAAATAGAGACGGAGGATTTTGGTCAGTTTGGATTGACAGGGCCTGATTGTGGATTTACCACTTACTTAAAGACATGATGTTGGATAGTACAGTAGGTAGTGTGGAAGGTAAAAGTGCAAACAAAGCAAGAAAAGAAAGAAGTTACAAAAATGCTTTCCCGTGGGTCCTTCAAAAGAAAGTAAGAATAATATTATACCAAAGGCAACAACAACACAATACTTACACGGAATGTTGTTGAATACTATTAGTGTAGACATGACTGGAAAGAAATATCCTACTGTAGTGGATAAAATCATAGAAGGAAAAAGCAAAAGGTCCAGTTTGAATTAATCGTGCAAACAATAAGGTGTGGATTATAAAAATAATATTTTGAGTTAGCAAAGGGTGGAATATGTCAGATATGGTTAGGGTAGAATAATGAATTTCAGAGCGTTGAAAGAGTTGACTTGATGTTAATGCTGCCTTGACGTGGAGTTGAATCTTGATGAGTGTATTTTGTTTTATTATACTGATTTTTTTCGGGGATTTTTCGGTGATAGGAACCTGCAGGTGCAAAACCAAGAAGTGCAATGTTCGGAAAAGTCACGTGACAGCACGGCTTCAGCCTACTCAGCTCAATATCCAACTCATGGAGTACCCGTGTCGAAAAACGGCGTGAGACACGACATACCGCTTGTCATGCAAGTAAGTACTCACAGAACATAAAACAAACTATCTACATTTGCAGTAACACCGTGGATGTGCTATTTGAGTGTAAGCCTTGGTGTAAGTAAACTGAAGTCGACGCATGTACAAACACACACATTAAATATACCGTATCTATGCGTAGGTACTTAGAAATGTAAGTAATATTATACTGTAGCACACAAAAACAAAAAACATTTATTATACTTTGTCTGAGACTGAGAGAGTCAGTCATAATAATGCTATGTGAGAATACACCACTTACTTACTACTTGGTTGGACTAAATTCATTTCTTGTGTGTGTGTACAGTGCAACACACTCGTTGCTTTGCAGAGACCTGTAAATATGTAAACGGACGATAGTAGGTAATAATATTATAAGGAAATACAGCCTTAATAGTTGTGCATGTCCATATAAAAGCTGTAAGGACTACATAAACTGCTCATACAGGAGAATTATTATTTTCATCCACGATCCACAACGCTTATCAATGCATGGGCAAGTACTGTAGAATTCCGGCCCTAGGATCGTATCATATCATTAATATTTTTACTACCGTCCACATGTACAAAAATCATCAAGTTTAGACTTAAACTGAGTTGCACTGTGCTACATTTTGTATATTATTACGAGTCTTAAGTAAACTTTATTGTTTAATTTACTTTCTCTGCGGCATAATATGACATAAACATAAGCCTGTTCAATAATTTCATTTCCATAAAGGAGTAGAGAATGAGTACGTATAGGTACCAATTGGAGAATTCTTGATAAGCGCATAAATAAAGTGCACATACAAAGTACTTACTTTACCTAGTACTAAGAAATATACATACAGGTCCTTGGCGATGTTTTATATTGTAGTGAATATTACGGCATTTGCGGTTTATTTACCAGAGAAGAGAGGTAGTGTGAGTACAAGTAGAAATATGTTAATTAACGTGCAACTCGTTATATTTCCACCCTTCCGTTCAGAAACTTTCATCCTTTTACCTGTTCTTGCCAACTAATTCAATGATTAATTTTAGTATTCTCCAGCGCTGACTAATATCTTCCAAGGAAGTTGTTACGACGAAAGTTTGCTTTCACTGCAATGCCGGGTTGCATTGCATTATGCACGTAATCAAGTAAACCTATACCTAAACTATAAGCATATACTCCCGGTTTACTAATGGCGACAAGTCATATAGGCATTGAACTTGCATATTTATGTGAGTAAATTGGAGTTCTCAGTTTTAGCTACTTTACTTTCATTATTTATATGCATAAACACACAGTAATTCTTGTTGAGCTGTGTATGCATGTTTCCAGATTGAATTGAAGCTTTCGACTAAATTAAGGAAACCAAGCAAAAGCTACAACTGTGTAAGATAGCACTATACCTACTATACCTAGTACATAGGTACAAATATACAGGACTCCTTATTATAAATGACTGGGAGAGAAAGAAAGCAACTAATGATAGTCTTCATTGTGATAGTATGTAGAAGTAAACATAAAATTGTTGGATAAATGTGCTAACCACTGCCGATTTTATTTATTATGCATGGATTTATACACGAATGTGTACACACAAGCATATATAGCGGTAACGTTATATTATTGTGTGTAGATTAAGAAAATTCGACGATGAGCAAGGAAAGTAGTGTTTATTTGATACTAATGGCAGTGCAAAGAGAAAAGGATCATGAGAGCAAGGGAGTTTAATGAATAAAGAATATATTGAAAGCGATGCAGAGCGACTGTTGTACCAACTTAAAGTTAAAGATAATTCTCCCAAGCTGTGGAATATTACACGCACTACACTACAAGGCTTGTTTTGAGTGTGAGGTAAGCACAGCAGGTAAGTTAAGTTAAACCGGCACTTGCAAATGGCTCAGCCCAAAAATAATTAGGTTAATGTGTCTTGCCCGAAAGTCATTGGGCTGAGGGGATTGAGTAAAGTGTAACTACCCGTTGCAATAACGATACGTTGGCTTCTTACATTATTACTAAGTGTTTATCGGTGTAGCAGTATGAGCTTTTGCGTGGAGTATCTTTTAGTTGCTAATATACATTAGGAAATATCTCTGGATAAGATTGTGATTGCCGCTGTTATTCTAAAGATTACTAGATTTTCCATAGTGAAATTCATAGAGAAAGAGCGGTAGTAGATGCTTTGGGGAAGTATTCGAAGCATACATACCTAGATAAATATTTAGTTATATCTGTAGTTATAAGGTATAGAGATGTGTGTTTGTGTTTAGTGTGAATACCTACAAGCACTTTACTTTGTGACTTTGCAGAAGACTACCACTAGTTGGAAATTAGTGGAATCACAGAAGATGTGATTTTCACAAGTATGTACTAAGGAGAAGTGAAAGTTTACCGTTTGTTGTTTTGTTAATGTGACAGCTTGGAAATGGAGGTGATTTGGTGGTTTCCCTCCAAGTGAAATTCTACAAGTCTCAAGATTCACACCACTCGGAATGGGGAAGCTCTTTGCATTGTATAGAATACGAATGCAGTCATTTCCCAGGCTCGGAACGTGTAATAGTCACTAAAGAAACTTACCGGTAAACTCTTGTAACTATTTCTACTAGTCTGCTACTGTATCTGCATACCTAGCCATACATTCAACCGCTTCAATTGTCGTAGCCGTAGCCTAGTAAGCCTGTAAATTTCTATTGTATACTTTATTATTCTATTTACGTTTTTATTATGAATACACAGCTAACTAGCCACTATTGTATGCCTGGAACAGTCAATCGATAGTGAATTGAATAGAATTGACTCACAGATTTTCTCCAATAGTAGTGCTAGTACGTTGATATCAAGTAGCTTGTTCAAGTTCTACGAAAACACAAAGTCAACATTATAATGCTTATGATCTCATAAAATAAAACTATCTTTGTATTCCATTTCAGTCTCACGAATAGCAAGCCGCGGTTATGTTGAGGCTTTCGGACTGCGGTTTCCTCTCACCGGTAATACCTTTTGTTCAAGTACACAAAAATCATTCGTAGGATACTCAACTGGCTGTCTGTGGTTACTGTTTCCTTTACACCCGACTCTCCGTCTCCATCTTTTTCGAATGAATGAGCTATTTATTTTCATCTTTTCGCCGATGGGAATACCACGATGTCGAACCTTCGGACCAATGGACCATGTTAATATAATGCTCTTCTAGTTTCTTTGTTTTCCATTTTCTAATATATCTGCGGCGGATGTGTGAACATACCATAATGCATACTCTACCACTCACTGAATCATCATCATAACTAAATATATTACCATATTACCATATTATGATCTAACTAACTACAATTACTACAATTATAATTCTTAACAATAATTAATTCAATGCTAATAAAGATTCTTAATGCAATATCAAATTATTATCATACCTCTTACCAATAAACAACTCTGTATTTCCCTGCATTCAGCAGCCAATAAACCAGTGCTAATGCCTATATAAACCATTACAACAATGTTATTAATAATCTTAATTATCTATTCAAACCTACTTTTCTCCAAAATGTACACATAACATTTTATTATGTAACTTACATAGAAATAGAAACAATTTAAGCCGTAAATAATTTTAGTAACAATTATCAATGACTGTATGATTTACATGGATTAAACTTATTTGTGATTTTTTGGAATAGCTACATTAAGATCGCCTATTTCTGAAGATTTAGTAACTCTACTTACATTACAAGTAACAATAAAGATTATGTATTATACATAAAGTGCATTACTACTCGTATATCAAGTGAATGCCCCTATACAATACCTGTAATAATTAGCTGTATGTATTGTTAAGCAATGATTACAAAATACTTTTATGAAAAACCTACCTATGTAGAGATATTAAATTATCTGTAGGTAGAGCATACTGAATACAATGTGTATTAAGTATTACTAGCTAATAAATATTTACTGAACTACTGTATGAGAACATTCAGCGCAATGCAAGCCTACGCAAGACGCAACGCACTTACAAACTACTTAAAAACTTTAAAATTAACCTACCTGTACTACTACAATTAACTTTGTTATGTGTGCATACCTACTTAAAAGTATCACACACATTACTAGTTGTAGTTATAGGATCTATTGACATAAATTATGAAGATAAATACTAACGTGTATCTCCTAAGTTCATCGACAGAAATGTACTATTACTAAATACTATTATGTAAAATGCAATTAATAATAATAGCTATGTAAAATGTTGCTTGCAACAAAGTTCCAGTATCTATAATCTATACCATTATACAATGTTATGAAATGAAATAAACACAAATTACACTATTACATAATTCCTATATTACCCGGTAACATTACGCATCAGTGTGCAAAATGTATTAATTATTGTGTGTATTGATTTTCTTTCCTGATGAAAGCTTGACAGCAGAATTACGTTCTTTTACTACTTAGCTTAGGTATGATTAATAAAATATTACAGGCCCAAACGGCACAGGACACGATTTGAAATGCCGTCATTAACACTACAACAAGTCATTCGTATTCGTATCCGTTAAACATAAAGGAAGAAAGAGGTACACTGGAAAATGCAACATGGAATGGTGAATTTGCTAGTATAGGAAATTCTATGCGTATATAGTGTGTGACAGACTGAGTGAATATTTATTTGAGATTTATCTGTGGAACAAATAGAATGGAAAGTTCTACTTCTTGTTTCATTTCATTTCATTAATATTCATTCATTAATACGATAATATAGTGATGTTGTTCTTGAAAGTGCTAGGAGCTGTGGATTGTAGTTATGTATATTGTTTGTGATGTCTTGTAGTGTAGCACAGAACAAGCTTCCTCATTCATGTTATGCAGGAGACCATCGACCATCATCAGTGTTGCTGGCTACGTCTTTGAATAATTTAGACGATTCGACTGATACCCGTGTGGAATGTGTTACGTTCTAGTATGGTGTGTGCTGTGTAGTGTAGTAGTCATTATTAATCTTTCAACGATCACAGATTGTAGAAAAGCAGGAGAAGGTATACAGTGTACATAAAAGCTGAAAATCCCAGGCTGATTCTCCAATCTGATGAGAAAGTAATTTTAAGAATGTATTGTAATTCCATTTCTACTTGCAGAATTGCTATCCTGGGGAAGTCCGAATAAAATTTCAGATTTATTGATTTAGCTTTCCTTTCTATGGTGTGTACTTGATGTAGTATGCACTTTACCTAGTACTACGTGAGAAGTCTTGATTTGGAAAACACTTGATTTCATTTCTGTGTATAGGAATTTCTTCAATCGAGTTCAGCAGCTCTAAAGCTTTATGGGAAGCAAAATATTACACCATGTCATGCTTTCACACAGTTCATGAGAAAAAGACTGGAGTGGACCAGGTATTTGACCAAATTTAAAACTGAATGTTGCATGTTTAGTTATATGAGAGAGTTGCATGTCTTCAGGTCAACTTTGTTCTCCCGTTTTTCTATTATTGCTAACATTTACAACTTAATTAGATACTAAACCGAGGAATTTGCGGCTTTTGTGTCATGATATAATATGTACATGTACAGTAATGGAAGGTTTATCGACATATTTGCTTGTAATCAATTTAATCATGAGAATTGAACTAAATACCCTGTGGAATGTCTGAAATGTTTTCTCACCCTGTACTGCGCACCGTGTACATGATATTCTGTAATGGAGTATGAAGTTTGAAGTTCTATTCTTGTTGGCGAAGTCATTTGGGCTGAGTAGTGTGTGGGTTGTGTTAGTTGTGTTGTGTGTGTATATATACGACATGCTAGCACTAACTTGAACATTGCAGCTAAAATACAAAATTGTGCACACTTTGTAGATAGGAACAGTAGCATTGCACTGCAAGCATCCCTCACTTAAAGCTTGGCTGCAATCTTCTTTCAGTATCTTTCCCAGTACCGGAACTATAAAAAAGGAGCACGAAACAGCTGAAAAGCCATTCTCATCATTTCATGCTGACGTATAACCGGATCCAGATCCGTAGGAATCACTAGACCAATTCAAAGACGCTCGTGGATTGCCAAATAAGTTTACCGTGCTAGCAGGTCATCTTTAGATTAGTTAGTTCTTCTCCATGGATTGTACAAATAGACTATTTCTTTTTATAAGTAACCAGTACATTAGGTACTCACTGCACATATTATTGTCTGTATACCTATAATCTATACACGTATAAGGAGTTATAGGTGGAATAGGTAGGTCCTTACTCAAAATACCATTAAGTCGGACAAACCAAGAAAAGCATCCGTTGTCATATCTTTGTACCACATTACAAGAAAATCCCTTTTAGGGACACGTTTGGTTTAGAGATGTGTTTTTCGCATTGCATCGGCTGTAAAAAATGACCTGCTCACACAACGTCTAGTCTAAAAAGCTACTTAGCAACTCAGTCAGTTCAGGCTTTCAGAAGATCTGGTTTTGTATTTCCTATCTGTGAGCAAAGTTGAACTACTTTCCTGTAAAGTAAGGATTATTTAAATTTCTAGGAAAAATGGCGACGATTCTTATACATATTACAGTAGTTACACACAAGCAAGCAAGAAAAAAGACCTAAAACCTTGCTAAATTGATGATGTTATGGTTTGTATTGTGTGTATAGTAGTTATTATTTATTTGGTAGGCAAAGCATAGTCGTCATATTTTTCACAGAACCATGTGAATGCCAAATAATTGTATGGGAATGTAATCAAGACCTATATAGATTATTCACTTTCAGCCAATATTGCATGAATTATGAAAGAGACAAACTTTCGCTGGGGTATATGGGTTTACTTTTCTGATGGGAGAATAAATATTGTGAGAATAATACACATTGACACTACATGGGTATCTCTGTGTTAAGATAAAATATGTTGGCCCAAAGTTTATGTTGATATAACTTTTCAGTTGTATGTTAATAAATTATTTGGCTGTCATTGGAACACTGGAGTGATGTATAACGCTATAGACACTTGGAAGTGTCGTTTCTACAATCTGTAACAAACCGCTCTGCTAAATTCCACTTCATTTTACTGAGGTAATTCTTTACAGGGAAGTAATAAATTCTTGCAGTAATGGCAAAATAAATTTACTCGTTAGAATAACAGCAGGAGTCTGTCGCATAGAATTCTGAAGCTTAATACATATTTTATTATTCCAGAATATTTAGGTACATTAGCCACAAACCATATAAAAGCAATCAGGATAGTTTGCAAGTTTCTGACGCGAAGCATGAAATTAGACAGATAATGCAAGCTTGGCTAAGCTGGCAACATTCCATACATTTGTCTAAGGAACATAACTTTCTAAATATTAAATTTGGCCATTTAGAACACTTTGGCGATTCACTTAATCCATTATTCACATACGTGAGCAAAATTTTGTATATGTAACAAATACCACCACTGCTGTATTATTTAACGCTAACTTTTACCACCAACTACGCCCACGCAGCATGAAAAATTCAATTTCATCATATAATTCATTCATCAGAATAAATATAATATTAAAGACCACGGAATATACTTCCACACGTGTACAAACTGCATAATTTATTATTAATTATTCAAATTATGACACGCTTGATGATACATGATACACAGCACAGACAGCTAAAAAGTTTTCAAGAAATCCAAACAAAACTTGCCTGACGAAAGAATATATGTAATTTTAACTCAATATTTGTTGTGTAAAGAAAACCTTGTGAAATTGCCGTATAATGAGCAAAACTTTTTGTTTTATGTGATAATCTTACAGGGTGCATTTAAGGAAAAGTAAATCCTTTATGCAATTATTACCCGCATGTCGTTTATTTTTGCATCCTGATATTGTTGAGTGTTTTCTCCTAACTTTTTTTCGAGGAAAGTCTTTTGCACCAATAGAATAAAAATGACGACGAGTTTAGCGTTGTTAGTGCCAATACATAATTCTATCAAAGATGCATTCTATTTTTAACGAAAGAAGTGAAATTAAAGGAATGTGAAAGTAAGAATTCATGGCAGCCGGTTTGAACGACTTTCTCCGATGCGGAGAAATGTTATTACTTTACATAAAACTATTTTGGACTTTCAGTGAGGAATGTCGCTGGATTCTGTCTTTCCATTGGATTACACTCGTATAAAATACTGTAACTTTTGGAAAAAAAGTTTTTAACGTTTCCCCATGAGGAGCTGTTGATGTTGATGACTCTCCGTGGATTGATTACGGGTACTACTGCAGACCGTGGCTTTTACAGAGAAAGGTAGTAGTTGTCCCGTTGGCCGTGCCCGCCTACATCAAACTGTGACTGTGAATGGCAGTAAAAGTTCAGCAAACCTGGACTGCTGGAACTACTGGAATACACGTACAACATTCATACAATGCAATACGGGTAAAGTAGCACAAACTAGAAAATTGTATTATAATCTTCCTCCGAAATACTTTCGGAGTTTTGTCTCTTTTAACTCCCATGTCATTCGTTTTACAAATATGAAAATGTCCCATCAGTTCAGTAAATAAAGCATTGCCATAATACATTTATACAAATGGATCATAAAATTATGAATTGAAAGCAAAGGTGAATTATGATTACTTCCTCCAGCCGATCTCTGGACAAAAACTCAATGTATGTGTATAAAAGGCAAGGCAAATGAAAGTGAACTGGAGAAATATTACTTTCACATTGCATTGTGGAATGTTTCTAAATGCTGCCCGGAGCAATATCATTTCAAGCGGCATTTCGTCATGATTCAAGCCAGAACTATGGGGGACATAAAAATTGCACAAAAAGTTAACTCTTCTGTGTGTATCTTTTTCATTTTGCACTGTCATGTCATTCATGAATGAGTAATTAAATCAGGAAGTGAAGTCAAGTTTGTTATTGTTTGTAAACTTAGCAACTAACTACAAGAATTTTAATTGTTGTAAACGCAACTCTGGAGGAAATATTCACTGAAAGACAATATATTACTGGCGCCTGGTGACTGGATGGTCGTACAAGAAGTAGATAACTATTTTTTTACCAATTGCGTTGTCAGTTAACTGACATCGCAGTTACTGACTCTACTTTGAACGATAAGATTTCAAGAGTCAAATCAAGATATAAATGCACACGTTCGTGTACTCTTTGTAGTCATTACATAAAGGTAAGCTAACTTTAACTGCGTTGCGTAGCACAAAGGAAAGTTTGGTGTTAAAAGCTTGTTGATCTTTGCATGTGTATGTGTTCAGTTATTTTTTAAGCTACTTAAAATTAAAAGTCCGTAAATTCAGTTTAGTTTAAATAGCCTGTCATTTTTCTGTGTAAAACTTGACTTAAAATAATTGTACACGGACAACGTAGTACATTTCCATTCAATTTTGGTAACCGAAATGCTCAAAATCACATTTTTTAAATCTTTTAAATGTTAAATATAAAATAGGTTCAAATCAAATCAAGCTTGTATAAACTGGTTTGTGTATACCTATTCCATTCAGCCAATATACCCCGAATGCCCCCCATAGATTCCAGATTGGAAAATAATATTTTTCATTTATTTATATATTTGAGATATATATACTTGTTTTCATTATTCAAGTCTCTCTCAAGTAGCATCTGTTTAGCCATACAGTTAGTACAGAATGATGTGATTAATTCGTGAATATTTTTAAACTTTATAGTATAGTCATCAGTCGAAGAAGCCAATATTCAAAATGAAGGTGACGGTTACCACCCTGGAAGATGCCATTTTCAATCTGGATGTCAGCGAAGACTTAGAACTGGAAAATTTTAAAGCGTTTTGTGAAGTAGAATCTGGCATCCCTTCATCTCAAATTTTGATCGTACTTAATGGTAATTGTTTTACCTCTTATTAATCCGATTTATGAGAAATATGAATTTAATTTTTTTTGTGTTCCATAAAGGTGCACCAAAACAAATAAAATCTCGTAATTCAGATAATATACAAATTTTTTTTATATAGGCCGACCACTAACAGATGATAAGAAATCCTTGAAGGTATATAATATTTTACATACTGATTGATAATAATATTTTTTGTTGTTAATGTATTGATAACATTTATAATTTTTTGTGCAGGATCATGGCGTAAAGGAAGGAGATGTAGTCATTATGCAAAATTATCGCCAAACTGCATCTAGTACTGATACAGGAGCAGCCGGATTTGGGTTTAATGTGCCAGCACCAGCTCGTCCACCAGTTCAAGGTCTGCCAAATTTAGATTTCAGTAGTATCCAAGTACCCAGAGCTGGAACGTCAGGTAGATCTGCAGGGAAGCCAAGTGGTCATCGAACATCTGTCGATGAGGAAGATCCTGCTTTTATCAGAGATGCCTTACTTAAAGATCCACAACAGTTGTCACTGGTCAAACAAAATAATCCTGCCCTAGCTGATGCTCTCACAAGTGGTGATTTTGGTAAGCAGAATTTAACAAATATATGAAACATGGTCAATGATTCTGTTTTTGATATTATAATTGGGCACAAAGCTAAGATACATTATGTAGATATTGTATACTACTAAACGTCAGATAGTTATCATATTTAATGTATTCATATTTAACCAAAGACAAGTGAAAAGATAATGCAGATATTTTTTTAAAGTATGAGCTTATTTTAAGGCACCTGTGGTTTTTGACCTTTGTCTTAATATGCATATTATAATTTTTCTTGGATAAAGAACTCTTGATATCGTTATTTTACTAATAAACGATGATAATATAATATAATATATTTGAAGCTCGCCTTTGGAAGCATTTTTCCTGTGATGAATTGAATCCCTCATTATATTGCAGTTTGGATAGCGATAAAGACACTATTTTGTAATAAACTTTCCACCAATATTACTCATGGTCAGTTTAAATTTTCCATTGTCCAAACGAACAATGTTTTACGTAACAGTTAGAAAACTTACATTAGAGTTATTTGTGAGATGAAATAAATAAGTGATATGTGATGATGTGAAAGATATTATGCTGATAAGGTGATAGTGATAACTTATTAGCTCAATACAGTTAACTAACGCTGTTATCTTTACTTGTTTGGTTTACAGAAAAGTTTTCGAAAATGATACGTGATATGCAAAAGTTGCGGAAAGAAAGAGAACAACAAAGAGTACGTTTGCTGGCTGCTGACTCATTTGATATTGAAGCACAGAGATTGATTGCTGACGAAATTCGTCAAAAAAATATCGACGCGAATATGGAAGCCGCAATGGAATTCAATCCTGAAAGTTTCGGAACAGTAGTCATGCTGTATATCAATTGTAAAGTTAATGGCCATCCAGTGAAAGCATTTATTGATTCAGGTGCGTGAAGAAAGTTTTTTCAGTATGGCAAACGTAACTTGCTCTCAATTTCAAAATATGTTTAAATCGAAACTGTAATCACATATGAATGTTCTAATTTTTACAGGAGCTCAAACTACCATAATGTCAACTGAATGTGCAGAACGTTGTGCTATAATGCGTCTAGTTGACGTAAGATTTTCCGGTATAGCTAAAGGCGTAGGTACACAGCGTATTATTGGTCGCATCCATATGACTCAAATTCAGATTGGAGATGTGTTTTTACAATCTTCGTTCTCCGTACTCCAAGACCAGAAGATGGACATGCTTTTAGGTTTAGACATGCTCAAAAGACATCAGGTTAGATTTCTGACGTTTGTGTCATAACATGCTTTCAGATGTTTCAATTTCTAAGTCAAATGTATTATCATTACAATATTATAACTTTTTTAGTGTACAATCGATTTGAAACGAAATGTGTTGGTGATCGGAACATATAATACCGAGACGCCTTTTTTACCGGAGTCAGAATTGCCTGAATCTGCTCGCTTAACAAGTAACAATCCTGAATCAGTGATGGAAGAAGAAGAAGCCCTAGCAGAGATGGGAGAAGATGCTGGTCTTGCTAAGGCTATCGAAGAAAGTGTCCGCGATCAAGGCAAGGGTAAAGGTACTCGTTCAAAACCTCTAAATGGTGCTTCTAGTAGCAAAAAGCAGCGAAAGCATTGATACATCTGGGTAAAACTTGGATGCATCGGAATCTTTGACGGATTAATTTTAGTAGCCATTTTTTGATAATTTATTTGTCAGTTATTATCACAGTATCTAATCTATTACAACTACTATACTATTTTCGGTTAAGAAATTATTAACACTTATAAATATCATCACCAAATTATAAGTGTTGTTACTTCAAATTTTGAGATCAAATAAATTTCAGCTGCAATGCACGAACTGAATTGTACTTCAGTGCTTACTAAACTGTTTTTAATCCCTAGTTGTACTGATGGTGTACTCATTGTCAATAATCAATATGAAAATAATTGCATGATTCAATCGGTTCTGTGGATTCTCTATTGTCTGTTTATGCTTTAACTTTTTAACATGCATATTATAATTCTTCTTATTAATTTAAATCAAGTGTAAAACTGAACACATTTTTAATTCATGTACAGGAAATACTAGTAGTAAAGATCGCAGCTCCAGTAGCAGTAGCAATGTAGACAACTTTAGCGAGGAAACCGTCCAAAAGTTAGTCAATATGGGATTTCAGAGACCACAGGTAATATTATTTTTTCGACTTTACAGTTTACATATAATAACATCGTAAAAAATTGCGAAATTAATTTATTATGATTTTCTGTAGGTTATTGAGGAATTGCGCAGAAATAATGGAGACGAAAATCAAGCTATTGCAGCTTTAATAGCCAAGTCTTTGAAGTTTTAACAGCTACAATACAATTACCATTAAGACGTCAAATTTCCATCCGTTCTTCTGAACACTACAACAATATGCTGGGCTGACTACCGAACTTAAAACTAATTGCTCTCTCAGCAGCATACTTACAAAATAATATTATATAAATCAGTAAGGTGGCAGTTGACAGTTGAATGAGTGAAGGTTTGGTTTGTTTGAAATAGATATGAATTCTCGGCTTCCATATAACCTTGTTTTCTGATATGGAAATCGAACAATAATCTAAAACCTGTTAGGTCAGTGCCTGTAAATACTTTGAAAACAGATTTCTGTAAATCCGTTTATCGTGGAGTATAAGATAATTTAGTCCGATTGAAAATTTGACACAGATTTTTTATTAATTAGGCTGTAATATTTCTAATGTAAAAAGATATTATGCAGTGGGGGAGGAAGTGCCTTGCCAATGATATACATAATATTTTTAACACAACTTTGGCCTTAAATAATATACTTGATCCAATAGCAGTGGCAATATCTTTATGAAATTAGACTGGTAGGAGAGTAGGAATAGCATCGTACAGTTAGCTTTGTCGACGCATGTGGGTTAGAACCCTGGCGTTTGTTAGTGGATAGACAGGCTGCTCTTTTTCCCGTACGACTAAAACACGAAGACTCAGAATGAACACAGTTTATTCGGGTTTTGATCAAAGAGTCGATATAACAGAAATTCTAACCTGGTGCACATGCAAACATCTCAGTTTAGATAAAAGTGATTTATTGAAGCGCAACAAAATCTTCATTTCTGTCACTTTCTTTCATATACTGTTTGTAAAAGATTTTGATGTGAGTGAAGTCTGTGAGTGAAAGGTGAAATTTACTTGTTCATTTATTGTCAGAACTCAGAACTGTGGATTTTATTCCTAGTTGTGTTCAAATTTGTGAAATCCAAACTTTCAAAAGTCTAATTGTAAGTAATGTGAAGTTAAATATTTTTATTTGAAGCCTGTCTACCAAGTCTACTGTCTGTTGTTTTAGTACTTGTACCGTTATAATACCATGTTACTCCTACAAGCAGTGTAAATTGCTTGAGAAAAATGTGAAAATAATCCCTGTAACCACGCACAAACGGTGTTTTCTTACATGCAACGAAAATGTGTAAGTTTGGAATTTTTGATTAAATGTCTCGCATGCGTAGGCATACTATAAAGTACACCGATTTTATTTGTAGTATACATAAGTCCATAAGTGGTAATAATTATTTCACGTCTCATTTGTAAGTGCATTCTATTCAGCAATAATTATAAAAACCTTGTACTTGATTTCTATTTTAAATATCGTGATTATTTGTACTCATCGACTTATTCATGTCATGAGACCGGGACCCCAGGGATTTAATTTGTGAATAAAATACTGATAATTTAATTATTGGTGAATTGATCTCATATAACCCTTTGCTAAATAAAATGTTACACGCATAAACGCCCCTATCACATTAAGGTGGATTTCAACAGAATTATACGTAGACGGTGTTATCCAAAAATTCGTATCCTGCTGTCCACATAATGTAGTAAAACATGTACGCACACACTGCAGTTTCGATCTTTTGATTAATTGAAATACTAATAGTATCAGTCTATTTTGTACAATGAGTTCCGTTTAGGTATATCAATATCATTCATCGTTTATCCACCCACCACACAATTGCCATTTGCTTTGTTACTCTGAGTGCACTTTGCGCAACACTATATATGCTCTTGAATGCTGAAGAGTTCTCAAATGCCAAAGAAAATAGGATCACTTAGCTGTTAGCTGTAATAAAGTAATGTAGCGAACTGTTTAGTTTCATGCTAATGTTTGCTGGTTGATTTATTGCTTTGCAAAATGGTAATCCAATTTGGAACCCTACGGGAGGAAATGATAGACCATTATTGAAAACTCGCTTTCCCGATTTTCTTAGCGGTTTCCGCACAAAAGTCTGCCCTTCATAATTTTTGCATTTCTATCGCAATGAGAGTCGGTGTATTTTAAACGACGTTGTCGGGTTCATTTCGCTCATAAAATGCCTTCTGTTGTTCGTTGGGTAGCACTTTGGAGTTCTGTGTGTATAATGTTATAAACATGTCAAGATTTTGTAAACCTGCTGTTAGTCATCTCATACTAATTGTCAAGGACCTTAGCAAAGCACACACATAATATTGTATTACTCCACATCTACTATTTCCCCTCACCGGTCTAATAATATTTGTGTCATGTTGTGCCTGGCTGTATACCGCACATCACATAACAAGCAAATGGATAGCAATCATTTATTTTACTTTTGTAATGTTCCTGGCAGTAAGGAGGATGATAATGTTTACATTTACTTTAGTTTGCGTCTGAAATGCATCTAATATCTGTACATGCGGACTTTCATACAACATGAACACTTTTCTGATCTGACAGCAGAAGAAGACCTGTTGGTTAGTTTGCCAGAGAGTCTGCACTCTACCCGTCAGTCTAGTACGTGTGTGTCATATTACTTATACGTAAAAAAGTAAACTTATCCGAATTTTCTATAATTATAGTGTAGTGTCTTCCAGACATAGGTATTGTACTTATATGTAATCTATTGAATGTAAGGCATCCCCCGAATCCCCGTATGTCAATGAGACATTATTACTAACGTTGTGTGGGAAGTGTGTGTCTTGTGTACACATTGTGTGCGTCATATGCACAAAATGCAGATACAAATAAAACAATAACACAAGTGAAAAGTTAATTATGGAACACGTAACATCCATACACCATAATCATCTTACCAGAAATAACCTGCAAAACTGGGATCCAATAAAAAACTTTTGACAAGTTAATTGAATGTGTAAATAAGACTTATTATGGCAGAAGAGTAAAAACCTGCCACTTTTGCACTTTGTACAAAAGCTTTACTTCATTCATTTTGGAAGGAAATCCTGTAATGTAAGTAATAGTAATAGCAAATTGGAAAGACTTAGGAATAGAATGATTTTAATGTAGGTCAGGTCATAGGTATATGTCGTATAGTTTACCATAAAGATAAAGATAGATGAAACCATTCATACTACTTTGCACTGTTACTATTACAGTAAAGCTATTGGAAACTAAATTATTGCAATAGTTGGAGCGTTCTTTGTTAAATGTAGTTTAACAAGATTACAATGTGTTAATAGTTACTATTTATATTACTTATTTAGTTATTCCTATTCATACAAATGATATGTAGTTACTAGCTAGTATAACCATGAAAATTATTTGCAAATGTATTTACTCAAAAGTGTTTTTCACTTTGCTGAAGCTAAACTTTGGACTTTTAACTAAATCTGGAATCTGGAGCTACATATACTTTGTTGTAAGTAACTTTGATAATATTGGCAACTCTGGGAGCTTGCTAAACCCTTCACTCTTTCAGATACTTTATTTTATTTTACATAGGACGTTCACAAATCTGCAGATACTGAGTATGTGCATTAGCGTTTCTTTAGTAAGAGATTATTGCTTAAATAATTAGCATATCTGGAAATTTCATCATGTAAATAATTGCTCCGACAGAAAATAACTAAGTGAATCATCTTGTAGCTTTCAGCATATCTTTGAGACTAAACTTGCAATGGTCAGTACACGCAACGTGATATTTTCAGCATCCGACAAGAAGAGTGTATTTCCTAGTAGTACCAGTAGCACTAATGCTTCATACTTTATAAGATGAGGTGGAACACGTATTAAGTTTCAGTTACACAGTAACATTATACTGTAGCGTAGTAAATTGAATTATCGTAAACCGCTTGAATGATTGATAGGACTGTTCCAAAAAACTAGTCTGTCTCTGTCTCTATCTTACTTATTGCGAGTCTTAAGAACTGAGCTGAAGTTTCTAATCCAGATAAATGATTCGAGTGAAATTGGAGGCAGTAACAGTAGTTAATCTACATTTGATTGTTTCTCCGGCTTTTCCTTATTTCACTTTGAGTTTAGTCCACTGAAAGAAAAGTCTTTATAAATTGTTTCCGCCCTTTTGTCAAATTAACTTTGTATGACATGAAAAATTGTTCTATTACACGGACTCTACGGATGTGACGACTTGATCGAGTATCTGGTGTGGATTACAACACAATAAAATATACCTAGAATATATTACAGCATGTCTTGTACTTTGTACAGAAGTACTGGCACTTTTACATGAGTAGATGGTAGTATGGAAGAAAAAATATAGTGTGCAGTATATATTAGCATGTATATGAGCTGGAGTAACACATGTATGTGATTGTCTTACACTACACGTCTTGACTTGACATGAGTTTGTGCAGTATGGATTGGAACACCTTTGCCAATTGTCCAGCATATGGAAATCATTTGAGTTGATGTAGAAATGCGTTGTGTGTTTTGTGAGGGAGTAATTTCTTTCCTTGTTCCAAGAAAATAACTTTCCGTGCTTTGCTCAATGTGTTAGTAATGTGTGTAAGCATGATGGGAATGAAAAGGTTCTTAGAAAAACTTAGCAACTAGACAAGTATGTCAGCAACACTCAAAATCTACACAATTATTTAGCAGAAATGCCTACGCTGCGCTTTGTAGCTACCTACACAATGAAATCATACTGATTTTATGTGAAATCTCCTGCCCAGGTACCTAAGTACGTAGAATGATTCTAAATGTTTTTGTACTATGTAGAATTCAAACTGTAGTAAATTGTTAATAGGCAATTAGAAATAAGAAACTCGAAGTTCTGTCCTAATCGTTCTGTCAAAGAATAAGTCTATGAATGTAAAGCTTAGCCTATATAGATAGATGTAGCTAGAGAAATGAAATGCTTCGGAGCAGATACTTGAACATCAATTGTTTCGTTGTGCTGTGCTGCGATGTGAGACTCAGAAACTAATAATACGTCATTTCTCACGATCTGACAATGTTTAAGCTTTAATAAGTATATTTATTATTAGTACTATGCTTATAACACTAGTAGATGTTGCGAGGATATGAAATACTCCTGCTGAGAACTCTGTGGGAGATGAGTTTATAGTTATTAAGTTTAAGATCATTTTCTCAGTCAGTATTACTATAACACTATTACTGTCAGATGAATTCTAGGAAGACCATAAAATAATAGATGGTTTTGTTTATTGTTTGTGAAGACAAGTAGGAAAATCAATATTTGCGAAATGTTAAATCAGCCTCATTTGAGTCATTCATTCATATTATTATAGCCAACATGTATCTGGTAACAGTATTTACAATGAAATGAAGTATTATGGAGACCTCGTAACTGACTGCATATATATATAAGTATAAATATATGATTTTGTCTTAGTTTAATTTTGATAGAACCCATATCTGGTTTAGATTAAAGGATGATGTTATGTTTATGTTATATGGATGAATTGCACTAATTTGGCTGATTGTGAGTGTAATGCAATGTGCACTTTTGTAATGTGAGTGTTAGTATGATGTCCTAATTTAGCATAGCAATTTGCAAACAATGCACCATGTTTTGCACAAATAAAAATACATGATTCAACATAACATCTGCATAAAATGTAATTGATTGAATACCTACATGTACACGGTTCAAACGAATTAAATGAAGTTAACATTTACATTGGGTGTTGCCGTAAAACTTGAACCACAATTATTACGGAATGAAGTCAAGCGAAATGATCTTGTTGACTGTTCAATTTAAAAAGAAATCAATTAACTTAATCAAATACGACATTATCTTTGACATAGTCAAATTTTGTCGTTTGCATACTAGGAAAAATTTGTTTTACCGGACAGACCTATTAAATATTAGCACGTCGAATTTACAGCGACATGAAATAAGTACCTGATGTCCATAATATCTAACAAATGACTACAGTTACACTTTTATTTTTTGCATTACTATTCCACAGAAACACAGCTATACCTGTAGTAAAATGCCAAAAATTTAATTTAGCTTGAAAGTTTCAGGTTATTGTCAATAGATGAAAACAAAACCTAAAGATTAAGTTTGTATGGATGTAATGTGAAAGTATAATTTGTATTTATAAGATGATATAGTATTTAAAAAAAGTACAAAGTACAAAAAGACTGAATAGTTTGATCTTTTATTATTATGATTTCTGCTTTTAGGTAACATAATGTGTAATACTATCTTCTGGATAACACAAGAATTCCATCCCCAGAGTCCCAGTTCAATTCCTGCTGTATTGCATTGCATACTGCACACCAACTGCTATGTTAAGCACACAGTATTCATTCGCAACTTATACAATAGATATGCATGCAACTACATATACCTTGACTCCTTATACATTTGGTTAGGTGACATTTGTATAACCCTCGTTTATTGTTTGCCAGTTGACTAACAAAGATAGAATCGGCTTAACACACGAAAATGAAATCAATAGTGACTGAATGCTCATGTAGAATTTTTTGTTTCTATTGAAAATAAGCCGGTAGTAAAAGTAACAGTTTATGTCATCAGTCTGTTTTCATTCAATTTCGGTTATAAATGGAACAACCCGGGTATGCATGTAAGCAAAGAAAATTGCGAAGTAATGTAATATGATATGAATTGTGAATATTAGAGTGTTAGCTAAAGTCTATTGTAAACAAAGTAAACATACACACGAATGCTTATTCCGATGCAATGTTAAATATAACTTTATTGGTGATAACAACAATACAGTACCAATAATATAGTATAATATCTTTATAAAAACATACCTAATTTAGGAACAGACATAGCTATCCGGTTTTATATAACCCAATAACAGTTAGTCCAGTCTCTATATTTGCTAGATGAAATATTTTCTATACTGCAACTGTTACACTCACATGCATCCAGTAAATAGAACTGTCTCTACTCTTCTATAATCCTGACTATGTCGGTATTTCTTTTATTAGCAATTTCGTTCTTACTATGTAGAACTTTTGTCGTCAATTCTCTTATTGTTGTTTGCAACTGCTAAACAAATGTTGCAGAAGCACTAATCCATTAAGCACCTATCCCATTTAACCCAAAGGAAGTGAATTTATTAAAACAACTGGCTAACACATGTGTACTTTACTGATGAAAGTTATGAAAGTGGGAATTGTATACTTCATCATAATAATAAGTTCTAAATTGGATGTATAATATGAGCAACCAACAAATGAAATTGGGTCGGATTTTCGTCACGTTTTCAATTTGCATAATCCTTGTTTATCCTTCGCAAATGATTGAACTAAGCTGATTTAATATTTGTGTGATTATTGATATCGTAGTTAAGTTAGCTTAAAAAGTTTACACGTACTAATCAATAAAAATATGCAACAAAATAAAGCGATCAAAGGTATTTGGGGTGAATAAATAAAATTTATTAAAAGTAAACTGTATGATAGGAATACTTTAATACACCGTCGGTTCTTTGTGTAGCCATCGAAGAATTAGGCTACATGAAATTTGCAGTAAGTTACATGCTTCAAATTTCAAAACGTTTTCTAGTATTTTTAACTTTGAAAACAGGTGAAGTAGGCAAATAGGATAATATGTAAAGTAAGGAAAGAAGTGAAATAAATGTAAGTTTCGTTAAATGTAACTACGCTCAAGGCTGTCACATATACATGAGTTTTGCCGGCAACAGAACGTCTCACTTTTGCTCCAAAATGGCTTGTATACCTACATATTATATTGTAATATAGAATTATTAAAATAATATTATGATTATGGTAATGGTAAGGTAAAAGCGTCTCTGCCCTAACTGCATTATTCCCGGAATGCTATAAGGTAATTTCATTTACGTTAAAGTAAGAATTTTTCATCTACATAAATTGACTCCACAAGATCTGGAGGATGTGAAATGTAAAGGAATTCAATCATTGATTTTTATTTTCTAGCTCAATGTTCAATAGAAAAGAAGTCCTATCCATACTACCTAACCCTGTTAAGAATTCATAAAGCAAGTAATTTAGTACTACAGATGATAACTATAAAAATATTGATATATGATATTGCGACTACACAAACTCATGTGTAAATATTCGAAGAAGAGAATAGAGATAGAGACAGATTTAGGGAAAAACTAATGCATACAATTAGTACGGTAGAACGTACATGGAGACATACAAGTATATAAAGCAGTAAAGTTGGCATGAGAGAACATTTGAAAATATTGTGATGTTGACTTTTCATTGCGTGAAAAAATGTTAAGTTTTGTGCACCTTAAGGAAATTGTTAGAAATGGATATGAACACGTGAAATGTGCCATCGGAAAATTTGTATACAAGGGTTTGGAAATAGATACTTCAACTTCCAAAAAGTGTTCACGCATTTTGTCTTCAGATACAAGTGAAGTAGGTAATTTAGTATTATATTCTAGAACATGATATATATGTAGTATGTATATCGTCCTACGCGAAATAAAGATAAAAGTTGTGGTAAACGAAATTGGGTTACCTATGTCACTATATCGGACTTGTCGGAGTTTTGTCCATAGCATGGCTTCTCACCATTGCCCCAAAGTGCTTTGTAAACATTCTGAAAAACATAGTAACAAAATACTCTATGTGAAACCGTCGGAGAATTTGTTTACATGGCTTTTGCAAAGGATACACGCTTCAATTTATCGTGTGTTCTGCATAAATGCAGAGATGTTCTGATATTATTGGTGTATAAACTATTTGCGAATATTTGTAAGACAGTTTTGATGCAAATAATTTACACGTTCCCAGAGATAAATCCCGCAGTTGTGATGTAAAGTCACATTCTGTACATTGATGTTTAAGGTCCCGAAAATATATCTGGCAGCTTTTACATTTTCTTCCCATACTCATTTTTGCGGTCGATACATCAGTTATAGAGTATAGAACATGCTATGTGAAAAAGAGCATTCGCACACTACTGTTTCAGTAATTCACTCAAATTACAACGATATCATTAAAACATTTTATGCACATTACGCAAAAACATGAAAGCCCGCAGATTGTGTAGTAAGCAGTACAATCTTTGGATTATTGCTAGTTTAGTATTTAAACTAACATTATCTGTATCACTTTTATCACTGTCACACTTTCAGTTTTGTAATTTTGTGTCCAAACTGCTGTAAAAATGAAATGGCCAACATTGCTATACAATGCTATTTTGTGCCAGATATCTCACTCTTCGTTAGGTATTAAGTACTATGCAATTGTATTAATACTACATAATTATTAACAAAATTTTCTAGAACGACTATTATAGAGATTATAGCTAGTCCATTTACTTTATCTATCACAGTTATTTAGCCAATGTTATACTTTACGCGGATGATAATATTATTCCATGCCAGATATCCCTGCATAATACCAATTATTTGGCCCTTTTAGTACCTTAAATTAAAATAACACTATACTTTATTACACTCAATTTAAATTGAGTGTTTAGTTTTGTCGCTCATACTACATATTACTATTGACATTCTTCTGGAATTAAGGTACCGATAAACGCTTTACATATAATTCTGCCTCGCAGTGGAGCGTTAATGATTGTACATACTTACATCGCATCTGGGTGAAGTTGCCAAATTGATTTGAAATGGGAATTTTATTTCCTTCATAATGATTACTAGTATAAAGCTGCCAGAGGCAGAAAGAGGCATCATCTGTGTAATGGAATTAATTTTCAGTATGCTTAAGTTAATCATTCTAAAAGAGTCATGTTCTCTTCCTAAAATGACAGGAAAATTTCTCATCAGAATTATACAATGGCTAACAGCTATTTATTATCTACACTCATCCTGCTAAAGTTACCGTCATTCAGAGTGCTATGTATGGTGAATGTTCCGTGCCATTAGTAGAACTCTATAAATTGTCATACACATTCAAGAAAAACGACGAAGGATTATTGTAGTGCTATAAAATGAGTGTTTTGGGGGATGTTAAATGCCTGGAAAGAATGAGAACGCAACATTGTCTGAAAGCCACAATCTTTTCTCCTTAGTCATCAGCTTTGCCGTGGAATATTGCTGACTTGGACTTGTAGCTCACTTGTAAATGATGGTGACAAATAGACTGCGTATACAAAATAAATTTATAAGCCAAAACGCCAACACGACTGGGAGGATGTATAGACTTTTCAAAAGAATGGAATCATACAGCTAGCCTTCTCATTATCATCATCATTACCATACTGTGAACTGTACAAACCACCTCAATGTAAATGACTCATCTGGAGCGGAATTCAGATTCTGTTCATTCTTCGCTACTTACGAGAGCCAGTTCATCTTTTACAAGGAGTATATTCAAATGCATGCGTTGTTGAACACAAAAGTACAAGTTTGCATAGATAGCCATTTCATTCCATTTGCCTACAGGAAACAATACAAAACCATATAACGTGTATTATCAATTTCACGCTGGACTCGTTCTATTTATATCTTCCCATAGTAGTAGAGCACTATAATATAGACTACTGTACATTGTAATATACCAGTTTCCAAAAGGAGAGAATATTTTACACGCATAAAGCTTGCACAAACTTATATGGACTTTTGAACAGATTTTGTCGTAAATAAATGAAGTATAGTCATCTTTCAACGTGTAGGGGCAATTTTTGTCCAAATTTACAACTTTCGCAGAAAATTGGGTAAACTTGGTTTACCCAAGTAACAGGAGAACTTGACCTTGATACTATGTGAACATCCATACCATATACCTACAGAGATCATTCAATGCTCACATTGTGGCACAATGTGGCATACTATAACCTATTCCAATTTTCTAAATTTGAAGTTTTACTAATCTGGAGGTTTGCTGGAGAAATTGTGCTAGTTTAAAGGACCCGTGTGAAACATGCTAGAATTTTTGAAACGCGCAGTGGCCAAAATCCACGTACTGGTGTCACCGGTGTGGAGTGAGAAACGTTCTCTAGTCTTGATTGTTATATTTATTGGTTTAGTAAGTTAAGTTAGTGGTGATTGTACTGTAATAAAACGGAAACATGCTCTCTTTCGACAAGATGAGTCGGTTTAGAGTCATCGGTTGCGCTAAAATGTCTATACAAGCTAAGCTTGCTTGGTGAGTAGATCGAGTAGTGAGAATCCTGAGTGAAGTTTGCAAGAGTAGATTGCGAGTGGAAAGAAGTTACGGGTAGTGTGTTGTGCTTCGTCTTCGTTCTTGAAAAGTTGTAAAGAATTTCTTTTCGTGGTAGTGTCTCATAGACTTGTGAAATCTCTACGGGTTCTCACAGCTGCAATTTTTGTCTCGCGTGTATTGGTAGTGAGACTGGAAATAAATCAGTTTGGAAAATATATAGTGGGGCAAAGCATCTATGTTGAACAAATATTGTAGCACAGAGCACATCCGAACTAACATTCCTACATGGTACTTGTGTGAATAAAGTGACTAACGTATTTACAGTGCTCATTAAATAAGTTTCGGCCGTGTGTTGATTGCCAACTGTAAATGAACAGTGCATACACCGTATTCGGGGTAAACGAAATAAATTTCCAGGCGAAATGCCATCTAAAGTAAGTGGAATTCGAGGTTTGTAGATTTGTTAATACCAGTAATATTTTGTATGACCTGTGTCGAAATCCGAAGGGTTTAATGGTTAGTGCCCTCCGTTGAATAGACTTTCACAACACCATTGGAATAAAACTCTTGGTTCAAGGATTTTACCTATTTGCTTTGGATTACTAGAAACTAGAAAGAGCCAGTTTCTCATTAGTGCTATTCAATTCGCTAACAATTCCATCTTATCCTCTAAGGAGCTAGTCGAATAAAATATTCACTCTTACGCTTCCTTCACAGACACGTATTGCGTGTAAATTTAAGGACATTACCGTTACAAGTTTGCCAGACGAATTTTAAAATTTATTCATTGCACTTTCTTCAGACATAGCAATGTGTATTAAAATCACTCTTTACATTCATTATGTAACCCAGTTCAATTTCGGTCTTTTAGGTCTTGATAAATATACACTTATAAGTAGTAGGTGTATAAAGTAAGGAGACATGAGTATCGGTATTATATGAGCCTATTATAAGGTTTATAAGCTTTTTCTGATATCATGCATTTTATAATAACGTAGATAATTCCATCTTCAAATGCTTTGTAATGCATCGAGTATTTCATTCCTTTATTCAGTGGATATTCCGCTGCAGTGCTTTGGGGCATTTTGTTGCAAAGATGAAAGTACTAAAACTTCCTAGTAGTTTTTAAGTCCGAAGTCCTATTTACTAGAATCAAGGAACATGGTAAACGCTATGTAAAACCTGGTAAAACATTTGTACATGGGAAAAGTTAAGCTGCTGATTTTTTTCCTTATGAACTTTTCCACAACTTTTCCTCTGCGTAATTTCTCATCTAATTATTCGCTGTGAAAAGCAAAATTGAATTTATGTGTGGTTGCTCAGATTTTCTCTGTCAGCAGTCAGTATAAGACTTCGTTACATAATTAAAATCTCCTGTCTACTTCTTTATTCATCCTCCCAGCGTAGGTTGTTCTAATTAAAGTTCATTGTAATTAGAATTGGTATTAAGGGAATTACTACAAGTAATCTCATTATACTTTACACAGATTTGTGCACGCACGTTACGAATGATCTCACATCAATGCATTTAAATTTATTTGTCTTTCTAATCTGATATGAAAGTTCTACAAATAAAATCAATGTATTTATGTACAGGCACAGTCTTCAGCCTGTTACTACAGCCTTAATTTCATTCCGGAAAATTTGCCCTCCATATAATTCGATTTGCCTTACACAGTGCTACTAAATGCCTGATTGCACGATTACAGCATCTAAACTTTCTAAACGAGTAGATATTTCCAATGGCTAAATCTACAATTAATACTGTGGAAGCCAAGGTCATGGTTGACCCATATAAGCATCAATGCTTTATAAATATGAATTCGACCTTGTTCACTGGTGCTAAAATTTTTGGGCTACGACCAACGTTCTTGAAAGTGTGTCTGTAGTTGAATTCAAAAGAAAATACGTACTACCAGCCTTGTCAAAGCTTTGTCGCTTAATCCTTCTAATTGTACTACATACTAATAATTGCCAAAGTTCCAATATTAACAAAACATATGAAAAGTACTAAAAACTCATTACTTCGTACTGTAAGAACAAACTCAATGTGAATGTAAATGAAATACTGTAAGTAGTTACTTATTAAGTACCTAGTTAGAAAATTATTAAATGTATACGAATCTCGAGAGAATGAGTTACAAGGTACATACACGCTCTTTGGGATTGAAATGTCTACTGTCTAGGTATTCCTGGAGGTATACACAGTCATAAATAAGTTTTTCACCACATCTGCAGATAGATTACGTACTACTATTGCTCTTTACTCATTATACTACAAGGAGAAAAAGTTTTCTCATAAAGTTGTTTGTTGCAGAAATGTTTTTGCTTTCCTCCTAGTAATGAAAGGAATGTTACTGTTATGTCATGTGAAGTATTAAGGTACTTATCCTATCCACCCTTATATATACGTATATAAGTAACAATATTTCATATATAACATTTAACACACGTATTTTATGTGTGCATCCCTTGCTTAACCATCATATTATCCATATTCCTAAATGCACGTCTTGTCTTTTCGTATATGTATTTTATGTTGTCTGTCACTTGTGAAGGACAGAACTATAGATTTTGTTACAAATGGTGCTTTATAGTTTGCGTTATGAAAACGTAAGTAATCTTCTTTTGAACTGATATCTTTCATGCTCTATCATCGTGAACGTAACTATTATATTATACTAAATTGTTGGTGATTCAACCTAGCTCTAGAGCTAAGATGTTAGCCGAATAGAAAGTAGAGGCAGTAAAGCATGCAATTTAATACTACTACAGAGAACACAATACAATAAAGCCGGAACCCTACCAAGTGCAGAGAAAAGTAATGAAAAAGATCACAAGTTCACATAAGTTCGTGCTGTTCACTTTTGTTGCGGCTGGTCAAAGAGTGCTAAGAATACAAAATTTAAGTTCATATGAGCCTTCAACTTTACAAATGGAATGTTGGTAGTGGTGGTAGGTATTGTGCTCATTCTAGGTATTACTATGACTATCACCATCACTATTACTACACGTAGTTTCATTTTTGCTTGCAAATCGCAACACTTATCTCATAGCTACGGCTTCGGGTGAAAATGTAGCACACCAGCAGGTCTTGTCTCTTGTTATTCAGTATTCACTTTCTCTTTGACTATAGAAAGATCTACACATGTCTTGTTTTGTCATTGAAAAGCTCTGCTGGTATTCCCATTCCTTCATCTTGCTTTATTTGCTACAATGGAACGAATGATATGTAATATAGTTAAAGCTAAAGCCTATATTGTGACCAGTGCAGTAAATGGATTCGGTTATACCATTCCTTTGTGTATAACCTATATAGTAGGTTGTATCATGAACAGACGTTTCGTGTGGAGATATTTACTACTGTTAGCTTACGCCTTATGCTTTGAGAAGCAATAAGAAAAAGAGTTTATTTCCGTTTTTGTCGCTGTCATCTGTGTATCTTCACTATTAAGGTTTGGAATATGTACAGAATTGGAAAGTAATATATTATAATAATGTGCTTACAAAAGAAAATTGCACAGAGAAGATTGTATGTGAGCTATTTTGATATTAAGAGCTCTTTATATATGTACGTGCTGGAATTCCATGAAAAAATTCTATTAGTCCGTATAGCTGAGAAGAAAAGAACATTCTGTGTCTACAAGAAAAAGATTTTTGTAGGACGTGAACGGGACTTCGATCTCAGGCTTGTACATTCGCATCGCACACAACTGTTGTAGCATTTTCGTAGAATGGCAGAGGAAATTATTCTCCGCATTCTTTTACACTACATTACCTAACGTGACTACGAGAAAGTCGAAAAGTCCTACGCTGCATGCCTACACTTCGTACATTATGGAATCAAGGTTACTGCTGTAGTCGGTTCATAAAATTAGCACTACTACGTGTACGTAGGTCGTATGTAAGATATTACTTGTAAGTGTAGCTATAATGTTTACTTTTTCTTTGCTTATATAACGAATATGGATGCAACAACGGATCCATCAGGGTCATTTGCTGACTCGGCTAGCTGGCGGTAAACGATATTGTTTACACAGATTCAATTTGTGTCATATCATGATGACAAGTCTCTTAAGAATCTTCTTTTTACGACACGGACAAAGTGGTAAATTAGAAAATATGGCTTGTAACTTGTAACAAATTTCATTTTACAGCTGTTCTTCATCCTTTAAATGAGCTCTTTAAACTTGTAATTTTTGTAAGTTAGTGTGTACGCCTCGAATATTGCATGTTATAAAGGTTTAGTACTGCTTTTTCTGTTTGAAATGTTGTTGCAGTAAGATTAACGATTTAGGAAAATTTTCTTCCTAAACTTTGGTATTTTCAGTGATAAAAATAAGATACGCTACTGCAAGAACTACCGCAGTGGAACTGACAGATACAATCACTTACTCTTTCTTGCTAATATCAGCAGAACCCACCACACACCCGATACAGTAGGTAATGTACATTCAAACTGCCTTCTTGATTTACACGAAATTCTACTTAATGCGTCACACTATTTTAACTTCATTTGTAGATCAAGTCTCAAAGCCGCCTCATCGGGTACTTTTAGGAAAAATTTTATTTACGGGAATACAATAGAAAATTTATTAAGTAAGAATCGTAAGAAAGATATTGCTTAAGGAAAATTCGGTGAAACAGATACCTACCGCAACTTGCGACGAAGATCTGGCTGTCTGATTTTGTAAACACAATTTAATTATTAGGAAAGGACGGAATTTATTAAAATTGAAATCTACAACTGACTTTGTATAGAGCATTCTTTATCATGCATTCATGTACCTAGTAACTTTCAAAAGACTCTTGCAACACCTACACACATATTTACATGTCAAGCTATAGGTATATTATGTATTAGAGGTGTGCTGGAGAAAAATCATTAAATGAATAAAATATGCAGCAGACGCATCAAAGGAGATGATGAAAATTTGAATATTTATTATTAAGGAATGTGAATCCAGACTTGTTTTATAACTATATAACATAACATAACTAAAACTATGATGATAGGTCGTGTCGTTGTAAATGAAATTGTTTCGTTGAAATTTCAAAGAATGTTTCGTCTGATAATGTGACGACGACGTGGTTCTCTGGTGGCGCATGGTGGTAGGAGTGATGAAGGAATTAAATTCATTCGCTGTCGTGTCGTAGTCAAATAGACTTTGTGTAGAAGATAGTAGCTGTGACAAGGCTGTCTGTCGAGGCACTTAGGTTTGGCGTATTTCGCTTCAACTTCTTTTCAACTCACATCGAATTGCTGCTATCAATGCAGAAGATGAACAGAGATACGCTAGGCATTACATATAGAACACTAATAATGTTAGATTTAATATTTGACACTATTCTGACGGGCTTAATAATATTGAACGACATTCCTTTGAAAACTTTGTTTGAGCAGTTATTCAGAGCTTCAGGGTTTCTATGTACCTTCAAACATAAAGCAAAATACTACAATACTATGTGGAGAAGAGTCGGTTTGTAATAAGTTTAAAGCTCAAAGGAAATAAATTAGTTGTATTGAGATTGATTTCAGATTTGCCAACTTTGTTAATACAGTTCTAAAATAGAGCCCTGGGGATTCCAGGCAGGCACCCTTAAATCCCCCATTAAAAACATAGCATGAATTTTCATTAATTTTATAACTAGTAGTGGGGAAATTCCATTGGGAGCAGTATAGAGGTTAAATTAAGTATTATCATGTTATCAGTTACGGTATGGTGTACTCCATTTTGCACAATCGTCTGTCCCGATGCTGATCTAACCCTAAAATTTATTATTGGCTGCCATTTTTCAAAATGGCAAATCCCATATAATCGAGTCTGCATTACTTGACTAAATTCATTAGCAAATGTCCTGAATTTAATGATGTCAGTTTGATCACATCATATCTAGCGTACAACCTGGTATTTATTATCTACATAACAATTCTATGTATAGTGAAAAGTTAGTGAAAAGTTTGCATTGTACTCTTCCTCGTGGCTCTAACCTGTATTTGCATGATCGTTGTACTGTAAGACTGCCTTAACACCTTATTTGCTTTTGGCCTTGGCAAAATTGGATGTCTCTTACTCACTCAGAGCGTGGTCTAGTATTGCTCTTCCATTTACACTGCTCGGCAATTACTGTGCCGTAGGTTTTTCATCTCCATCAATTTACATATCAAACCGCTGCATCAATTCAACTCAATCATTCAAAACGTCTGGCTGTGAGCGATACTAATATGATTATTTGATTAAAGATGGAATGATGGAAGTCTTTAAAACGAGGTTTTAAGCACGAACAGTTTTGCTGTCAACCTCGTTTGGTTGCAGAAAGTCATTCTGTATCTGCAAAGTCAGAATACCCACTTCAATGTGTTTCTCCTTCGTCACTACGAAGGCAAAATACTGGAAATAATTAATTATTTTATCTCTCACTCCGCAAGCAAATAAATCTTACCATACAATACAATTCATAAAAATTCTGCCTAAGGTCGAGTGCCTGAGTGGAATAATTGTTAAAAATCGCAATTTTGTCGGAATGGAAGTTGAATTGCTTACTTTGTAACTGT
The DNA here is from genome assembly GCA_019776165.1 of Pogonognathellus flavescens. NCBI lineage: Eukaryota > Metazoa > Arthropoda > Collembola > Entomobryomorpha > Tomoceridae > Pogonognathellus > Pogonognathellus flavescens. Next base: position 14,567 of record JABASD010000079.1, on the reverse strand, counting down.
GGCTTCCTTTAGTAACAAGTAGTAGTGTAGTACTTTCCATGAAATTGTAACTTTTACATAGCTGCAAACTGCATTTTAATTTATCATATGATCCCTTTCAAGATTTATATATCCCCCATGAAACATACTCGTTTGTGCAAAAAGTAGATAACGTATATAAAGTTAACCTAAAATGCATGTCAGCGTTATTTGCAGCAATGCAGCCTATATTTCAATAACAATAAATTCCCTTTACTTGACATTTTGTGACCTGATGAGTCTATAAAAATCAGACTCCTTGTGAGGAGTGAGACAAAATATGACATTCTTCGCTGCGTTTCATTTAAGTATCTCCATGCAGTGCTTTTTTCTTAAGGATCATTGGTATACATAGTATGTAACATACAAACCACTTTCCACGTCTTGTCTACGTCACTACGTCTACATGTGTAACAGGAGAGTAAAAAATATTTAGAATGGTTTGCTATTTGGAAAATTGGAGGAGCAAGGGTAACATGAAACGTGTCTAGAACTATATGAGAAATAAGAGAGAAAAACTTCTTTCTTTTCATGCACTGTGACTTTCTTTTTTTAATACTCTCCCAGAATTTGGGATGGGCAAAATTCTGTCAATCGTGTAACTTTTAGAGTTCTTCAAGAGCACTGTGTAGGTTTCCTATTGATACAATACTCGAGAGTTTCCTGTAAAAGGCGATTGTAGAGCTCCTGAGCTTACTAGAAAAGTATTTCTAAATGTGTCATTTAGTTAAACATTTTACTGCGTTCATGTCATATGCATAAGCACTAAGCTAACATGGTTTATTTACCCTGCAAAAGAGTAACTCTTAAAACTTTTATTTTTGTTCCAGAAAGCAAACCCGTGAACACTTACCGAAACGGATATAACATTATAGGCATTTTGTTATGAAGCCTCGAGTGAATTTTTCAAACTAGTCAATGTCAGCATTTAATAAATAGTGTATGTGATGGATTAACTATGTTCATTCCGACAGAAGCTTGTTGACTCTGTTCGAATCGAGCTGAACCAAAAGGAAATTCATGACATGCTGTATGACAGTGGAATCAATTCTTCAAAGAAGAACTCTGCAAACAACAGATATTCAAGTACAAATACGAACACCATCATAACACCATAACCCAGTAGCAATACCACTACACAAAGTGTAAGTTCAATAAAACCGAATAGCAAACCATCATTCACATGTTACGAGAGAACTTGCAATAAAATTCCTTTCACCAATACGATGTGTGTTACAACGAATACTACCGGATTTACTATAGGATTACTCTACTAGTATGACAAGCTTGTGAAATTGATCAGTTCTGAATTAAAAAGTACCCAATCTTCTAAAGTTGCGTTCTATTTGGGTGTATGGTGTATTTGTAAAACTAACTGCAAGTGTCCGTATAAAGTTCTCAAGGGCAGAAAAGCAGTAAAACGTTTTGCGAGTGAGTTACACATATAAATGCAAGTGGACAGACTTTATTTGAGTTGACAGTTTCTTCAGAATCTGAAAATGACAAAATTTTCCAGCAGAATGGCCGCGTTTCCTGCTGGTAGTACTTGTAAAAAGTAATCTTGTGAATTGTGTGGTTGTGTTCTACCTTATCTCAGTTCGCAGCGGAATGTGAAGGCAAAACTGAAGAATTCTTGAAGCAAGAAACCAACCATATCTACAGCAAGATCAAGAGCAAGGGAACAAGAGTACTAAATAAAATGAATTCCCCGATACGTTTGGTATTGCTGTGGTGTTGGATGCTTCCGATATCGATAACACTGTTGGCAAATTTTTCATCAGCAGAGACAAAAAAGATATATTTAAATTACACAGGAGACATTGTACTAGGAGCTTTGTTCCCGATTCACCGAAGGGGACCTGGTCTTGACTTATGTGGTAGAATTCAGGTCTGAGTTTCTAACTTTCACCAAATTCTCTCTTTACTGTACAGACAAAATGCTTACTATTATCGATTTCTTATTTTCATTTTTTCCGTTTTCCTCTTTTGTCGTTCCAATCTTGTTAGCAATACTCATTAAGATTTGAAAAGCAATTATTTTACTGACACACGCAATACTCAATACGAAGGATTTCGCTCATAAAAAGAAATCACGTTGTTCGTGCGACATGCGATTCAATTCTTCAATGATTCTGCTTTTAATTAAATTTTTTGGTATTTCCACTGAAATAATCGAAACTCTTCTGCGTACGTCTATTTGTCTTTCTACATTTTCATTTGAGTTTTGTACTGTATTTCCCAATCGTTGTAATTTTTACCCATGCTAGAGAAACTAACTTAAAAGCTGTTTAATTTGTGGTGTCTGTGAGTATCAGAAAGAGCCTGTACAATTGCAAGTGTGTGTTAGGAGATAATTAACTAAATTGCAGATAAATAATTCTTTTCATTGTGTGTCACGACATGATATGTTAATGGTAGGACTTTCTTAATGCTTTCAAAAATATTGGTTGATAACAGCCAGAGGATGGTGTCCAACCTTTAGAAGCTCTCCTGTATACCATTGATAAGATTAACCGAAATCCCGACATACTTCCTGGAGTTCGCCTTGGTGTACTTGCCATGGACTCATGCGACTCTAATATTTACGCATTAGAGCAGTCTCTAGAATTTATCAAAGGTTCGTGTCTCTTTATTATTCTTTATTACTTCTGTGCTGTATTACTCCTTGTTCTACTTATTTTATGACTTGGATATGAGTTGATTTACTGATAGTGGTACCATAATTGCACTCAGCTCTGTGTGGTCCAAAAGTCCAAATGCACTATTAATTCGCATGCAGGAACCTTTTTATTACACATGTACTATCACAAACGTTGTAGTAGAAAACTTCCTCATTCCTGAAGAAGAGACCAATTGTAGAATTTCACCAACACTATTCAGTGACAGATTTATGAAAGTCGTAAATTACGACAATCATAAAACATTGCATACAGAAGCGCATTTTAGGCAAAAATTAAAAAATTTACCTATGTAATTATACGAAAGCAACGTAACGTTAAAATAAGGGAATATACGATCCATAACAGCAGGTATTTACTGCACCTTTTAATCCTTTCCTTGTAGCAAGTTTCCATTAATGGAAACGTGAACTTTAACATACGTAGCACTCAACGGGAACTTATTAGGAAATCGCTGTTGCGCTAAACATTTATATTCTGTCCGAAAATGGCAGGATTTCGCCACAACAAACGCTGCATTTCTTTACCATTTCCCAGTTGCGGGTAGAGAAAACCAACATTTACGAAATGCTCAATATGATTTAGGATGCTAAAAATATATAGGCAATACGCAGTGAACATTTCATTGTATATCTATATACTACAACCTTATAAAATCATTTATTTCATAAACTATTGCTACAAATGGCTCAATAATATTTACAACATTAATCCTCATGGTTAGCTTCGTATTGGTATATTTGATCAATCATTAAATCTGTTAAATATTCATTATGATTCAAACACTCAACATTATATACCGCAGACGACGGTAGAATTGATAATGCTTTAAGAAATGCTATATTGATGAGAAAAGATTAGTAGTTTCTGTTAAAGAAAGTCGGGAAAAAGTAAATTGCGTCAATGTGGTTTGGTAATACTCGTAATGGACAAAATATGAGCTGATATGGGTGCAAGGTACGATTTGCATGAAAATGGTGCTAGTGCTAAGTAAAGTCAATTTTGTGGAAGTATATAAAGAAGAAATTAATGGAGTTGTTAAATAATTGTTGGAATAGGTTTTATAGCCCACTTCAATGAACACCATGAAACGGAATTCCAATGTCAAGATGGATCCAAAGCAAAATTCAGAGAAGGGAAATTCGACCGGGTTGTTGGAATCATTGGTGGCCAATCGTCTTCCGTCTCAATTCAGGTTTGCTTCAGTAATTTTCATTCTTCCTCTAAAGTTTCGTGTAATTTATTACTTGTCGGAGACTACCCCGATATCAAGACCAAGATATTACTATTTCCTTTGAAAGGAAAATCCAGGATTATTTTCTAAGCTTTGCATATATCTCACAAACTTCTTATCAATCAGACAGTCTTAGATCACATTTCCTTGGTTCTGTGGGAGTTTTTATGGATCCACACACTGTTAATAGGACTAGATAATTTATGTCATTTTTCTTAACTGCGTATTATCAGAGATATTTATTGCTGATGGAATAGCTTTTGTAGGCACAGCTTTCTCTTGGCATAATTGATGTGATGTTTCTACTGTTGGGAGTTTTAAATGGTAATAAGTTGGTAAATCAACTAATGATGTGATGGATGAAGCTAAAAATAAAAATAATTACTAACATATGTAGATAGCTTACTTTACTGCATACATTTATTATTTCATTTTTTACATCCAGTTTATTTTAGGCATTAATTTCGTGTTACTTTCTTTTTTATATTTTCAGGTAGCTACACTGCTTCGTCTTTTCAAAGTACCTCAAATCAGTTACATGTCAACTTCTCCTCAGTTAAGTAACAGAGAAAGATTTCCCTACTTCTTCAGAACGGTACCTAGTGATGTCAACCAGGCTCATGCCATCTTGGATATCTTACGGTGAGAGTTTTATTTGCCCTCTAGCATACTTTGTTCTGCTTTAATTACAGTAATTGTACTCTTGTCCTTACATTATACGGAAACAAACTACAAACAGAAATATGTAACGAAGAGCTTTGTTCAATGTTAAAATGCTCATAACATTTCATCTGCGAGCACTTTATATTATTACAAGAGAATGTCTTTTTTAATAGTTTTATTTTTGCATAATATTAATCAACTAATTGCCTTCTTAGAAGCTAGAGGCAACTGGAGGAGAAATTAAAATTAAAGTTGAGCTACTACAAATTGTATACATTAACTTACCATGTAAAATTTTCTCATTGAAAATTATGCAGACCTGTATATCTGTATAGAATACCACTCCTTTCAAGCAAAGCCATTTCGTTACTCTGTCTGATGGTAATAGCAGGTTGAATTTCGCCAGATGTCAAACTCAAGGCTGTATTCAGGATCTGGCATCGAGATTAATTAATTAAATTCACTTTTAGGGGTTACAATCGCAAAAAAATGCAAAAAAAGATGCTAATTTGCTGCCTTCCGCCGAAAAAAATCCCTTTTTTCGGAGTTTCGGGAGGGCAATCGCCCCCTTTCTCAATACGCTCTTGGCCAAAATAATATGAAACTTCATTAACAAAAGCTGACACTAACAAAAATGATCACTGCTTTCACTCCTTAGTAAATCTATCTAACGAAGTATCTATATGGCTAACTAATTTATTATTGCGTTGTTCACAGACAAACAAGGTTGTATTGTTTTAATTAGTTAGTACCTCGTACCTACGTACCATACATACAACCCTGCCCTGTCTGTACTATATATGTCTTAGTACCTATCAGGGTATGATTAATAATTAACACGGTACGAAAAACTTTAGGTTTCATGTTTTGTCACTACAAACTAATAATGAAATGGGCTAATGAGTCATGCCAGAGAATCTTTTCTGTAAAAAGTAATCGAAGACTATACTGTGAAATGTGACCCTCCTGCAGTCCTGCATAATGTATACAGGAGATACTAATACTAATTGCACTACTTACACTATTTACAGACATTTCAACTGGACTTATGTGGCTGTCATCTACTCGGATTCGGAATACGGTGTACATTGCTATGAAACTCTAAGAGATTTTGCCGCAAACGACACAATTTGTTTTACAGCACCCCAGAGAGTAATCAGAGATCAATTCAAAGCTGCTGATTATATGCAAATTATGCGCACCGTACATAACAACTCGGATATTCGAGGTATGAATATATCGCTATACATTTATCAAGTCTGTTTAAAGTGTCTGCATATTCTAACTAATAACCTAACTAATATCAGCCGCAAAATGTTCTGCTTAAGATACCGAAAACCCAACTATAAGTTTACTTCATATATAATTTCGTAATAATACGTAATTTTACATTTAAGTTCTGTTTCTTTCATCTCTCTTGGTTATACAACGCTTTGTAGATAATTTTCCTTCTAATGAATTTTAAGTTACAGATAGCAATTTAGGTATATCAGTAGCACAATAATGTAATTTATGAAAAGGGAAAGCAGAAGAACTGGCTGCTACGGTGGAAAATTAATGAAACATCTGTTTTTCTTTGCACGCACAGTGATTATATTGATACTGGAGAAAGAGTACACAGTTGAGGTAATGAAAGCCGCCAGGAATCTCGGAGTTGGACAGAAGTACGTCTGGATTGGAACGGACGGATGGAGTAGTCGAGAATCTGTGGTATCGGTACGCTCTAATACATACGGGCTTTCTTCTCCACCTGTCGTGAATGCAATTTTTGCTTATGTTATCCTTCTATTTGCTCTCTCTAACATTTAGGAGATTGATTGGTTTCGTGCGAATGATGAATGAGTGTGAGTACACGATCTGTTCGAAGAAATTCTAAAATATTACAGTCTGTCCAGATTTTAGTAGCATAAAATAACAGTTTGACACATCTAATCTCATAATAAATTCTACTTTAGTCAAAAGCAAAGTTGTGTTACTGGTATTTCTCTGGTAAAAACAGCAATAGTATGATCAATAAACAGAATACACTATCAAAGCCATGCCAATAAATGCTTACTAGGGTTATACAAGTTCGATATGGTTCAACAACCAAAACGTAATATCCTTTCCTCTGCGTGGTGTAAATTTGACATCAAAGTTTGATATTTTGTTACAGCTCACATAACGTGGTCGAAAAGGATTTCATTTTCATTTCTAATGAGATTCCTAGATAGTGCACATAATTTATTTACAGTAGAAAATCGCTTTACTAAAAGCTTTTCATTCCGTACTAGGTAAGCCTACTAGGTATACTATTTACGTTTAGCATTAGTAGTATTCCTGCATATATACCGATTTAGAAATATGGTAGTACGTTACGTACGCAGTAGTTTAGTTTAGCTACTGAAGACTTGAGACGTATGAAGTAAATGGAAGGAAACTTTATTCTTTCCACTCTTCCCAAGTAACATTTATATGTAATTATGATGTCATAACGACCGACAAAAAAATTTTGTCCGTTCTCTTTACGACACGTGGATTGATATCATATAGGATATCGGAACGATGTGTAGAGTACCGCAGTTTCGATATCAAAATCAGCGAGAAATTTTTCGATATCTTTATTACATACATGTGATATTGCATCTGAGGATTTTATGATATCATTATGATATGAAAAAGATGTCGTTGCAATATCGTATTCATTCCCACTTTCTCGTCGCAGCATATAGTATAATTAAAGCAGTACACATTAGTTGTGGCCCATAACCATTAAACTTTATTACAATTAAAATACAAATTCTAATAATTACAATAACCTCTTGGTAATTAAAAAGCTAAATTTCTGTTTACATGAAATCACTTAATTTTTAACGTAAAGATTATAGCAGTACAAAATCAATGAATTTTCCCTAATTTATAATGATACATTCAATTTCGAATAATTATATTCATAAACAATAATTTTAGGATCATGACTTCAAAATAATTTGAATTAGTAGAAGAAATCATATTACTTCTTTGAAGTCCTCTCCTTGTATGTCACACGTTCTTTAGAATGGATAAACCAGGACATTATCAGCTTCTTTAACTCCGTGTCGGTAAGGGCAGCACATTTCCGGTTCTTACGAATAGATTCTGCAAATTTAACACACGAGTTTAGTAAAACTGTAATATTGCATTATAAAATATGCATTCAAAAATATGGCGAGGACTATTACGTGAAATAACTTGTCCATAAATCTTACCGAATACAGCATGCTTTAAATTTGAAGACGAAAAACTTTTCTTTCCAGTCATTCCTTCGTATGTAAAACTAGTCGCAAGTTTATCAGTCAGCAGTTTTGCCATCACGCCATTCACTATCTGCACAGTGGAATCCCCTCCAACAAGTGAAAGCTGTTTAACCTATAAAAAATAAAATATATCGTAGAAAGGAAATAAAAGTGTTCAAGTGATTCTATATTCTAATATAATATAATTCTTTGTCCACTTTAATTCCCAACATCATCCAAATCCTGAAAAAATTGTCATAAATGTTTAAATTACGGCAACTTACCAAAGCAGACCTCACTGTACTTTGCTCAGCAATCTTCTGGTCTAATTGACCAAATTCGGTCACCTCCGTCAATGGAGCGCTCAAAACCTCATTTTCATTTAAATTACTTTCAGGCGACTTTGCTCCTACATTTTCTTCCAATAAAGAATTTATTCGTTTCAGTGATACATTGATAGCCGCAAAATTTCGAATACAAAGCTGTTGAAATTCTAAAATCAAAATATTATTTTGCATTAAGAACGACATAGTTGCTAATCTTCTAATCTAGTAAAAGTTATGACTCACTATAATAAGGAAACATTGATTTACTAAAAGTTGGATTATGATTATAAATTTTCAAAACGTTACTGAATTGTAAAGAGAAAATAGAAATAGAAAGTATAAAGACACGGTTAATTGTAAATCATACCTGACTGAGACAAACGGCACAAAATTTCTTTACTGCTAAAACTTTCATCACCCGAATTAAGGATTCCTAGATTAGACGATAGCAACTGACTTCCTCCTGACCCATCATGGGGTAGAAAACTGAAGTTTAGCGCAGTGGGGGTAACAGCTTCAATTGTAGTTGAAGGAAGAGATGCCGCTGCTCCTGCAACATTTAATTAAAATGAGACATAATATTATGTATTATTTAAGTATTTTATAAATACAAATACTAAAAATACGCTTTAAATATAATGTATGGTTCTTATTTAATAAGAAAATGTTAAACGAATTCATGGATTACCAGATGGTTGGAGGAAATAACTTGTGGATTGCAAAGACAAATTTGCATCCTGGTTATGTGCTGGCACGGTCAAACTTTGAAGAAAGATCTGGGAATTGGCACTATCTTGCAAAATGTTGTGGGACTCATCTCGCGATACTCCTGAATACAGCCCTTCAATAATTTTTGTAGAATCCGGCACAGTGTTTGGGATTTGTATTGTGTGAGAACAATTTAAATTTTCCTTAGGCACTGAAGTTGCAAAAGTGTTATTCACGTCTTTAAATAAAGAAGGCGGTGCAGGTAGTTTTGTCTGTCTAACTTTCTGTGAAGCCTTATTTATTTTCTTCCTTTTAGGAGCTGGTGCCAAAATCTCACTTTCATTGGAGGATGAATCTGATGAAAAATTTTGGCCTGAAATTCGCTTTTCGTTGTGGTCAGTGTCACTTAAATCGGAAGTATTTTGAGCTTTATTCAGCCTACTGCGAGCTTTATGATAGTCAGCTGAAATGTATCATACAAACCGAAATCAATATCATAAAATGTTTTCACCAATATACAAACTCAATGTTAAATTGAAAAAAGTATTATGTTTACCAAAAGACTTGATAATCCGAATTTCATACGTGCTCCAACTATCTCTGCAAGGGACATGGTTACCTTCAACGTAATTTTGGATAACTTTACTGTTCTTGGTAGGTGGCCAATAACACGACAGCTGATTATTGATTTCTTTATGTATCCACCCATCTGGGATAACAGCAATTCCTTCACCGTTACAAAACTCCACAATGAAGTACATTGTTAATACTCTTCTTTATCTGTGTGCATAATTGGAACAATAATAAAAGTATTATGTTTGGAAGGAAACGCCATGCATTTACAGGAAATTTCAGCCACTGGCCAATAATTAATTTCAATTAATTCGTTGACTCTATGTATATTTAAGAATGATGACTCGCAAGGTGTTGTATAAAAGTCTTGTTTTGATAACCATTCTCTTCCGATGATAACTTTTTCACTGGTTGTTGCGTTTGTAGCAATCGTTATTATTTTTACAACGGAACCTGAATTTAATCTAACGATGTTATTAGGATTTACACTTCGCAACTCGTACCTCTCGTCAATGACAATTTTTTCAAATATTGGACTACATGTCCCAGGAACTAAGGTTTTATTGTGTGGTTTTGAAGACACTACATCCACTACTAAATTAGCCTTAATAATAGCATTTTGTCGCTCAATTATTCTTCGATGACATTGTTGCAACGGCAAATTGGGGGCACGGATTAATTTTTTTATAACTCCCAAGGCGTTTTCGAATCGAAATCCACTATAAGAGTCCAGAGTTCCTAGAAGCTTAGCGTCAGCACTGACATGTAATAAACCGTGAACGTTGTATGACATTTGCTTATCGCCATACAGAAATGGAAAATGAACTACAAAATATTTCAAATATGTTCCAGCGCAAGTGTTGTAGGATAAATATTTGTCATTTTGGGATAAAATAGAGCATGCCACATGAAGGCATAAAAAATGTTGATAATAATTATTCGGAATGCTATTCAAAAGAACAACAGGGCCGGTATATAATAGAAACTGACGCAATTCTGTTGCTTTCCACCTGTCAATTTCTTGTAATGGTCTTGGTTTTCTTACAAAGTCTTGGCTAACAAATGGCGATAATTTTTGCAATTTCAACGATATTTCTTCCACTTGCCTTGAACTTAATCGAAAGTGAGTTACACTCCCTCTGAGCCACAATCTTATAATTCCTAAATATATGAGATGCATTGATTCCAATGGCATTGATTTGATAATGTCAATGTTTAAATTTTCAATATCACTAAATCCATTGTGGAAACTTTCGTCGTTTCTTTCACGGTATGATAAATTTGTTCTGACTGAACAATCAGTTTCTAAAAACACAGTTCTGCGATTGTCGGTTTTGCCTCTAACAGTGCATTTCATACAGCTGCTGAATCCAGTGTGGCCTTTGGTACAGGTAATGTATGATCTGGCAGGAGCATCGCAGACAAAGGCGTCCAATTCGATCTTTAATGTTTCGCCATTGTACACAATACCATTTTCTAAAATGGATTTCATTTCATGAAGAAAATCTTGAAGAAAGTTATTTACATTTTCAGGTTTCTTTTTTCCACAATACAAGCCTATATAAAAAGGTCTTGTTTTAGAGCCTACAAAATATCCTAAAATAGGCCAAAAATCCAAAGTACCGGACTTTGAGATCGGAAAGCCATCAATGTTAATTTGCAACTTTAAGGGATTGAAAAATTTATAATTGAATTGTTTTAGATTCTCCAAAATACTTTTCTGTAATCCAAAATGTACATATTCGCCAGGAGTTACTTCTCGAACTACTGTTTTAGTTGGGGTTTGCAGCAATGTTCTTGCATCCTTTGATATATCAGAGAAACATTTGTGTTTCTTTAAAAAGGATAACAATTCCGTAAGTGAAATTTGGGTGATGTTATGTTGTATAGACCACCGTCTTAGAAAACTGCTAATATTTTCACTAGCAGCTACTGAGTCTAAATGGTTTACGCTGTCGTCACTAAAATCATGTTCTTCATTATCACTGGAATCACTAAAATTATTGTCATCTTCGTTTTCACTGAAGTCACTTGAATCATTTCTCTCTTCGTTTTCACTGACACGACTGCAATCTTCACAATTCAAAAAAGGAATTTCAGAATTAACTGTTTCTGTTAACGATTGTAATTCGATGTTGATTGATGATGCATTTTGATGTTCACTTTCCAAGAAATCAGCGGGGACAACAGTAGGGACAGCAAAGTTTAAAATTTCTTTTCTAACTAGTCGCCTAGAGTAACTTTTGGTATAACATCCTTTTTTGCGTGTCTTTCCCATTTCTAATTGTGTTGTCAGATATATTTGCTACATAATTAACAATAATTATAATTATTTTAAGTTAAACTTACCACTTTCAAATTGAACTATAATCTTCTAAACTTGAAAAAAGACCGGTCGCTGGAGCTGTGGTTCATTCACTGTCGCAATAATTCATTAAATGGCGCACATAAAGGGAGGAGTGACCATGCGTATCATAATATTATATCTTTATGGTATCGTTTGGATATATAGATGCAGCAATTGTTTTATCGAATTTGTGTGTATGTAATAAAGATATCATTCTTACATAGAATTATTTAATGGCCAGCGCGCTCTCATAATTTGAATCAATATTTAATATCGAAATGATACCTGAAAAGATTTCTTTGTAAATACGAGGTTTCCGAACTGATTATGATATCATTCAGACAAGGTTTGCTACTTGGGATGTACCATCAGGCTTTACTTTGTTATGAGAGTAATCGCTTTTGATGTTTACCGAGGAAAGGATTTCATTGACAGTAGCTATGAAACCGTGCCGGAACCGATACTTTTAGTATTTTCGGACAGTCTCCTAGGCTTAGCCCATGTTAGCTATCCGTTCGGGGGCGCGTCCAACTAATGAACCGAGCATGCAAAAGGCATGTCAGTAGATAGCCTTTATACTGTAAATGTAGGTTTGGGCCATTGACCCCAAGAGCCTAACTTTGGTCCATGTTAGCTATCCGATAGGGGACGCCGGCCTAATTTAAACCGAGCAGCCAATCAGGCGCGTCGGCACGTCAATCTCAGTATTACACATGCATTTACGGCCAGTAGTGCACAAATTACGTGCAGAATATTGCAGTGTATTGTTTTATAGCCATAATACATGTTTTTAGCTGCATGTGTCTTACTATTACACATTTCACGCTAATATTAGACTATTATAATTATATACACGCATAAAATTATGTAATGTTGCATGAAATACATATTATTCTATTTATATGTATAAAATTATTATTTATTAGCAGAAATCTTAACTGTTTGAGCTGTATGTGTCTTATTATTGCACACATCACGTGACAAATATTCCTAGTTATAGTTATTATAGTATTATCTGCTAAAATATGCACTTACTTCCTTGTGCAAATGTAAATAAGGTATCTACTAAAGAACTAAACTTAAAATCTTACTTTTCATTGCAACTCTGGCTGATTCAAGCTTGGACGATTGCATTACAATCTATTTTTAATTCTGCAAGAGAATATTTCTCATTTAAACATGCTCTACTAGGCAGATACTCATTGTTTAATTATTATATAACTTGAGCATCTTAAGCTTCAGTGCATACATATTTTTACGCCCATATGCTGTCTGTTCTAATCTACTGACTACACATTACGTCTCTCTGTTGTTCACTACATACCGCACAAAACATACTGCCACAATTTCATAGTACAAAACTGCAATACATTTTTCTCTTTGAGATATCTCCTGATTGCATAATGTGCAAATAGCAAGTCAATACTTTCATAAAACTATTATTTCCGTAATGATTATCCAGCTGTATAAACCATCTTACATAACAATGCTACTACATTTCGTATTACATTTCCGAACTTATTAATTGATAAGTGTAAACATGCAAACAATAACTTTTTATTTTCAACTAAACAAATGAGTGTTATTATACAAGCATAGTACTGCACTGCTGCTGCTGTTGTAGGAATAGTAAATGTATGAAGTTCGCAATTCACCCCTACCATCATATATAAAGCAAAAGTCATTTTTTCAAACAAATCCACATTCAAAGTAATAGCCAGAATTGAAGTACACAATCGTTGCTGCAGGATTAAAAATCTCAAAGGTAAAAATTTTTTATTACGTACATTGCAGTGGGTAACAAGTCAGACTTTTTGAGACTTTCAAGTAAATATAATGTCAATGTTTTTGGTGACAGATTCAATAAGCAGTCGTATTGTGCCGTACCGTACCCGACCGTGCTGCACCGACCCGTACCGTACCCGACCGTGCTGTACCGACCCGTACCGTACCCGACCGTACTGTACCCGACCGTACCGAGCCGAAACCACACCGACACTCAAGTAGGCACCCGAGGCCTGACACCCAGCACTAGAGACAACACCCGACGCCCGTCCCAACACAACCAATGAACACAACCCGGCACCCGACCGTACCCTAGCTACAACCGAAATGCTCCAGAACCGTACCAGAGCAGATACCCGACACCCGATGACACCCGAGGTGTACCCGTCTCAGGCAAGTAATGTTTCAACTACTCTTAGAAAAGCTATTGTTTCAACTACTTTCAGAAAAGCTAGGTTTTACTGAAATTGAGGTGCGAAAAGTGGCTATTAGAGCCATGTGCTTTTGGTTATCGCCAAAAAAGATCTTATCGATCGGGCACTCGCATCAGGGGCGATTACTACGAAAAGGAGAATGCCAGAAACGATTGGTTTGCTTGGCCAGTGGATATACACAATTGGGTTGAGTTGACGGTGACGGACTTTGTGAGCCTGAGCATTCGGCCAACAGAAGAGCAGGGGTGAATCCACTGGCGCATCAAGTATAACAGTTTTCTGGCTCCTTATCATTGCCAATAGGGATTAGCAGTCAGATTAAAGACAAACTGTTGCAATATCAGCTAAATAAGTATCGGTACTTTACATTTTAATGCAATTTTATCTTCATTGATATATAATGGCAGAATAGCTGTACAGGCCTGCTGTATAAAGACAAATTCATACAACTGTTGCAATATCAGCTAAATAAGTATCGGTACTTTACATTTTAATGCAATTTTATCTTCATTGATATATAATGACAGAATAGCTGTACAGGCTTGCT